>CM035439.1:103526864-103536864 GCA_020310875.1 Ceratopteris richardii | reverse complement strand
TGACCAGCTAGGTCCCTTGTTTCATGGCTTCATCCTTCAAAGCTGCCTTTTGCTTTTGTGCCCTAGTCTTAACTCCCGGAATTTCCTCAAGCTGGACTACTCTGGCTCTAGCACTTGGAGATTCTATGTTGCCCTCATTATTAGTTACCGTGATCATGTGTGGGGGCAAGATTTTCCTTGGGTGCTTGTGGATCGAATCAACTTCGAGCAATCCTTTGTGTAATGATCCCTAGTCTCTGGACATTTTTTGCATGGTCGGGCATCTTTAGGAAGGGAACACTTACTTTGGAAGTGTCCATACCCACATCGGTAACAAGTTATAGGCCTAGGTGGTCGGTTCTGACAAGGCATACCTTTTTGCCTTTGCAAAAAGTTGTCAGAGAAGGGGTTCTTGTGGATGGTATGGGTGGTTGCCCTAACAAGGAGGATTGAGCTGCATCTACCCATTGAGCTGCTGAGGGTTGTCCTGGTACCATATTCTGGTTTCCAAGACCCTTCAAAAAATATCAATCCTTGGCCTCGTGACCACCCTTCCCAAGGTTGGCATGTTAGTCTCCTTGGACACTCTTGGGCTGTGTGTCCTTGAGTAGTACAGAGAGAGCACCATACTCCACCTCTTACCTCCCTTAGCGTTTGCAGCTCTTCGAGCTCTTGTCGTATTTGAGCGAGACCCTCCGAGGTACTTTTGTCTTCTTCTCGTTTCTTCTAAAATTTTAAGGCTTCTAGCTCCCTTCTTAAGGCTGACACGATATCTTCATCTTAGGAAGAAGTCTTAACTGGTTGAGTAACCCTGGCAGCCTCAATCTTCGAACTCTCTTCAGGTGGCATTTGGCCGCCAAAGCTCTCTGAGTTTCTGTTGTGTGGACCTTGGCAAAGCTTTCTCCACCCATTTCTTGATGAGGAAGTCTCCTGATGCATTTGGTAGTCTTGCCACCAATGACCTTGCCCGTATCATAAGCTCTGAAAATGACTCCCCCACATGCAAAATTAGATTCTCAAGCTCATCTAATGTCCTTTTGTGGAGTTATCTGGCCGGAATGTTTCCGTAAATTTGGTCCATAATGTTTCCCATGTTTGAAAATGATTCTCTGCGTACTGGCTGAACCATTTGTAGGCCAATCCTTCAAGTGTTGATGGGAAGAGCAAAAGGAATGCGTCTTCACGTTGTTGTAGACCCCTGCTTTTACAAGTTGAAAGAAATCTCCGTATGTGGTCCTCAAGATCCTCATTGGCACCACCATGAAATGAAGAAAATCTAATGTTTATCCTTGACAGTAGAGCGGAGAGTTACTCAACCATAGTGGTACCAGAGAAGGAACCATGGTTATCATGAATCCAGACACAAATATTTAAGCTCCAAGTTCTTAGCATCCCCTAATGCTAGTTTCAGCCTTCAGATGCTGTGTTATTTTTGTGGTCATGAAGATGTGATTTCCAAACTCCCACATGGAACCTCTATGTTTTAAAACTTTCCCCCTCCTTGATTGTCCCTTGGGAGACCAAGCCCAATTAATAATTCTAGTGGAGCCACATCTTCATTCAGTCATGTAAAGAGCCCACATAAATGGACTGTTTACAAATAACATCCCTTCAAAAATAATCTATTTTGCATGTGTTAAGATTACAGAAAATCAAGAGCACTGAGTTCCTTTTCTACTTTTTTGTTCATTAAAAAGTGTTTGTTGAATGCAATTAATAGAACGCACAAAAACAAAAAGAGAGACTGAAAGAGGACGATGGCATCCAAACCAGAAATAAATGAACAATGCAGCACAGGCATCCATGATAATGGAATCCATTGAATTTATCTAGTAATTGCTCATCTCAACTTTTTCTGTCTCAGCAACCAAAATCTACATACTTAAACACACATATAGATGTACACATACGTATTCAAATATGCAAAGCGTACAGGTGAACATGAACATGCATGCGCAGTCACATGTACATTCTCGTATGCATAAATAGATCAACAAGCCTTACCGCAGGCATTGGCCAGCACGCTTAATCAATTTTGCAACAGTACTGTTATTTACTCGAAGATTTTGGTCTGTAAGATCTATCTCTCTGTAGCATGCTGATTCCATGGCAACTTTCTTAAATAAATTACAAGATGCTGCAGCCTGAGACAGACTGTAGATTCCCACTTGTGAAAAGATCTGCATAAATTCACCATACTTAGGAGGTTTAGAGTGCATAATTTGCCTAACATACCTGTATAAACTCGGCACAATCATAGCATGCACTCAATCCTACCATCATCAGCAAACTTAAAAAAGAATTCATACACTTGGATGTGTCTCACCTCTGAAACATTAATATATACACACACACAGTTTAGAGAATACAACAAGGTATTTGAGAGAATACATATTGAGAGCTTCTAGGAAGCGCTCTCAATCTAGATCTAGAAGTGGATTCACTTATTTTATGACATTCATTGATGATTACTCCAGATTCACTTGGATTTTTTTATCTTAAAACCAAGTTTGAGGTGTTCTCGAAGTTCAAAAATCTACCCACCTTACTTTAGAATGAATCAGGTGAGGTAATTAAGACCCTACATTCAGATAGAGAGGGGGAGTATAATTTTAAAGAGTTCAATGATTTTTTTTACATCTAGAGTTTTCAAACACCACTAACTATTAGAATCACACCTCAGTTAAATGGCATAACTAAAAGAAAAATTAGGACTCTTATAGAAATGATTATAACCATGTTCTTAATCAAGAAACTCTTACATTATTATTGGTTTGATGCACTCATGTATGCTAATCACAACAGGAATAAAGCTCCAACTAAAGTTTTTAAGTTTCAAACTCCTTATGAGGCATATTATGGTACTGAACCTCATATAGACAATTTGGGAGATTTTGGTTGTCTTGTTTACTGCACGTGCCTAGTGAACATAGAGGTAAGTTAAATAAAAAAACATTGAAAATACGACCTTACCCCCGAGCTTGGGACCCTACAAGAAGCGGGCAATCATCTCCAAGGGACTGGTATCCCATACCACTAGCCCCCAACAAGAACGGGTGGCAAGGCTCTGCTAAAGGGCCAAGAGTCCAAGTGGCTCATGTGAGGAATGTCTCACAAATGAGCCCACGGATGCTATTTATAGGCTCAAATGAAGAGTTCACACAAATTATATTGGATAGCTAGTTCACACTTGACCTAACACTTCAACTATAGGTGCCCATCCAGATGTCCTTGAGTTTTGGAGAAATATCACTTCAGTCTTCCCCCCTTATTTCCAATTGTTGTCCTCGACAATTTTCTTGGATACAATGAAGACTCCAACTCTTCAACAACCTAAAATCCCAAGTCAAAATGGACTCAAACAGATCAAATACTTAGGGTAAGAAGTTTCTCGAGACTTCCTCCTCTGGTCCCGAACCATATCACGATCTAGTGCAACACATTGGGTAATGTCTCCCAAGCTGAAATCTCCTCCGAAGGTATCACAAAAAAAGTCATGTCGGAGTTTTCACATAAAGCAACGAACGTGGAACCAGGATTCCTGTCCAAGTTGCCAAACAGGAAATTGTCATGGGACCAAGATACCTATCCAAGTCACCAATTTGTCAAGTATCATCGTACTAGGATATCAATGATTCCTCAAGGTAGGTCTGACTTGTAATGACTTGTAATACACACCAATTATCTTCTTTGTGATCAAATACAAAGCGCCATCAAGAAGAATAAACATCATGTACATGTCACTTAGAATCGTCTCATAATCTCAGGTTACCCCTAAGGCAAACCCTCGTGCCCCATCAATACCATGAGGTGCGCACATAGGAAGCGAGTAGTAGCTAAAATCACCCGAACTCTAGTACCCAATGCACATTCATGTGTGGCTCAAGGCATAATTTAATAGAGAGCTCTAGACCCACTATAAGAGATCATATGCCGTTCTAGTGTCAAAAACATTGATGAACTCTTACATCCACCACATGTGGGCTAGAACCATGCTATCTCGATATCTTTCAAGAATCATGCTATCTCGATATCTTTCACCCAATAGAATGAAGGTGCTAATATTCAAGCACAATCTCTGATGGTCATGCCATAAAACATGGCTCACCCTAAAGGTGACCATCATCATGGGAATGATCGAATCATCCCATAGCACTACTCTCCTCCTGGTAGTCCTCCATCCCTTGAAATATCCTAACATGAGGAGCAAACAACACATGTTCAGCACTTCTGTATCATGAAAGTGTCATGAGCCCACCTACTAGTGGTCAACCACTAGCCCCCTTTGATAGAATGCATCCACACCATGCCAAAAAAAAAGGATCAAAGTATGGTCTCATAAGTGCGAAGAATACAGAAAAAGAATGAAGTAAAATCAATGAAATCGATGAATGCTCTGACAATCAAACAAACTAATGTGCGAAATGATGTAGCAACTCCAATCAAACCAAATGGATGAATCTCTCCCAAACAATCTATAGAGGAAATAAATTTCTCAACCTCATGACAAATACCACTATGTGATTCATGAGTAGTGCTCGTCACAAGGTAAATATCATCAGTGGCTCAACCCGCAGAATGGGTCCTCCGTCACATGGTAGATCCCATCGGTGATCATGGAGGAAGAACCTCTCACAAGGCAATCTCCGCCGATGATACAAAAGTACCCAATATTTTTTTTATTCTCTGTCATGGTAGGCACCCTCTCTCTCTCATGGCAAACATCCTCTGACATCTTCCACACAATATATACGATTGAAACGTGTGCAAAGGTCCCATTCCAAGTGGTCTGACAAGTACAACCTATGATCCACCCTCTCACAACCTAGTGCCTATGGATGAAGGTTGGTAATCATACCACCTTAGTAATCATTCACCAATCCCCTAGACTTGTGTGCGATCACATACAGTGACCTATAATAGAGAAAACAAACCTTCCATGGTGGTATGAAAACTATACATAACGTAAAGGACCTACACTCTCGACCTTCGATCAGGTCTCATCCACATGAGACCGTGTAGGTGAACTATAAGGCTATCCACTTGTCCTAGATCTCACAATAAGTCGCCAAAGAATATACCTCATGTCCATGAGATACCAATCCCTCGTGTGACTCTCATCCCACATCATGTGGCATGAGGTAGATGGGTATCTCTCTCTCTTCCATCATAAGCTTATCATCATGAAAGCGACGAGTATGTATGTATGTATGTATGTATGTATGTATGTATGTATGTATGTATGTATGTATGTATGTATGTATGTATGTATGTATGTATGTATGTATGTATGTATGTATGTATGTATGTATGTATAGGTGCTTTTCAAGTTAGGCCAAATACTATATAAAGACATGGTAAGTAGCTATTGTAATCATCAATTTTGTACATGAACTTCAAGAGCTAAGTTCCACTTGAGCAATTGGCCAAACTGTAAGCAAACACAGCCAAAGACAAAGAAATAGTAACACATATGAGCGAACATAAACACATAGGCTCCAAAAAATACATGAAATGTAGACAAAGAGGCATATGCTCTAATTAATGTATACATGTACAAGATGATGATATGCTCCAAATACATACACATGGTAACAAGATAAAATGAAATAGTAAATCCATCCATACCAAAGCAATTGAGGTCACTTAGCTAAGATCTCCAAGACCTCTCTCAAGAGTAGAGAGATCTCTAAGTGCATGAACATACACTGCTAGAGACCTCCATGCGTTGAAGCACCTTGAAGCTCCAACACCAAGAGTGATGGTAAGTTGATTATAAGAGTGATGATAAATTGATTATAAGAGCGACGTATCATCACCCTTATATAGAATTTAGCCTTATGAGATTTTCCAGTAAAATGCAGCTTTTTTCAGCTTATAAAAGGATTATGACATGTGTCATATGAAAAGCATATGAAAAGTAAAAAAATTAGGGTTTGTTTTTGAAGGTCCAAATGAGATTGGATGATTAAGTGTTATATGTTGTTGCAAAGCTCTCAAGGAATATGTGATTATCGGAGGTACCATCTCTTACCACTTTTACCATTTTTGGGAAATGGTTTGACTAGATTTGACAAGCATTGACTTTTTGTCCATAGCCTAATCAAATCATATTATTCATGAATATATACAATGAATGAAGAGTGTAGTCTCTAAAATAATACATATTAGAAATTTAATGCGACCAAAAGCTCAAATTCCTAACAGAGTTTATGACTTTGATCGAATGCTCATCAAAAATAACTTGCTTATAAGTGTCTGTGATAGCCTTCACTGATTGAAGGTTCATGGACAAATTCGCCACAAAGTGTACTATATTTAATGGCTTGGTTTTCCCCTTGTGATTTGTTATACTCACTTTTCCTTTGCCTTCGATTGGGAGACTTTTGTTGTTGTCGATATATATTTTTCCCGTACATTCTTCAAGTGCTTGGAAAGTTTCTTTGTCTTTCCACATATGGCTTGTTGCTCCACTATCAAAAATCCATTCTTTGAATGAGCTAGATATAACTAGGGCATTTTCTTCGATTGAGATGGGACCAACATATGAAGGACTTTTTGAAGACTTCTTGCAATTGGTGTTCTTACGTGCTTTCTACTTATAACAAAACTTCTTCACATGACCAAGCTTGCTTGAAAACTTCTTGGACTTATCTTTGGACTCTTGAATGTGAGTATCTCCAAGATGCTTAGATTTTTTAAATGGTCCTCTAGATTTCATGGTTGATTCTTGACTAGAAGTTGACTAGGATCTAGATTTGTGCAAGAGTAATAAGTAGCCTATGGACTTCCTCCCAAGTAAGCTCAAAATGTTGTTACAAAAGTCTCACATAATAGGGAAAGTTTATCAAGAAGGGAGATCGCCATTTCTTCACTTTAAATCTTTCTTTCACATAGAGCTAACTTTCGTTGTTCATCTTCAAATTTAAATGACTTTAAAAACACTATCTTGAGGTCACATAGTTGAATTGTGGAATTCAAGTCTCCAATGCATAGATCCTAAAGGATGTCTTATCCTTGTGTAGATCGGCAAGAATGTCCAAGCCCTCATGTGAAGTCTTGCAAGAGGTAATATGTCCTTTTGTCAATTTATCGCAAGCTAAAGAGAGTTTGTCCTTAATGTCCTAGACATTCCAAGCACCAAGGTTGCTAGTCTTGTCGAATTGAGGTTTTGATTCCTTCTATAACCTCAACAGAGAAGATTGATGTACAAATAAGACTTCATAATGTCTTTTCATAAATTATAATTATTTTCATTAAAGTGCTCATCCTTATGCATGATCATGGGTATGAATGACAACATTAAAACACGAGGTAAACATCATGGGTCTAAGGCTTGTTTGTCCTTAATGTCCTAGACATTCCAAGCACCAAGGTTGCTAGTCTTGTCGAATTGAGGTTTTGATTCCTTCTATCACCTCAACAGAGAAGATTGATGTACAAATAAGACTTCATAATGTCTTTTCATAAATTATAATTATTTTCATTAAAATGCTCATCCTTATGCATGATCATGGGTATGAATGACAACATTAAAACAAGAGGTAAACATAGATGATGAAGCAATAGACCCATTGGAGATGGTGAATGCTTGAAAAAGATTCTAATGTACATCAAGTGTTCACGAAAGACTTTGCACACAAAATAGCTCATGGAGGAGTGTTTAGAAACATGTTCATCTTTGCCTAAGTGTGTTTTGATATATCACCAAGTGAAAGATTGCACCCAAAAATTTTGCTAAACTTTGACGTCAATAAGATGCAATTGCATCAAAGGAGAAAGAGCAAGAGGGGCTTAGATTAGCCCTTACACACACACACACACACATTTTTCTTGTATTTTATTTGGGTATAAAAGAGACATTTAGAGCCTTAGGGCCAAAATGTATAGACTTAGGGAGATTGAGTGGACAAACAAAAAATTAATGGCTAAAAAGTTTCTTCTATTGAGAGAGTTTGACAAGGCCTTTGCCTAGAACAATTCATGTAAATAGTGCACTAAACTATGAGGTAAAACAACAAATTGCAGGAAACAAGCCAGCCTTTTAGGGGCCTTTGTTTTCTAAAGTACTTTTAGAGGAAGAGAATGTTGCCTTCCAAAGATATTGGCAAATTTGAAAAATGGAGGAGATTCTAAGGGATATTGTGATTACACACACATACATACATACATACACACACACACACACACATATATATATATATATATATATATATATATATATATATATATATATATATATATATATATATACACACACACACACACACACCCCCATCAGAATGAATCCAAGCAAACCCCAAATTCACCCTCAAATGAAAGTGCAACTATAAGCTCATGGTAGTCAACCACAAGACTAAATAGCATAGTATCGACTCAATACTATGACATCCCCACTAACGTCATCAGTGCCCAATAGTGGGTATAGAACTCAAGTGAATACATGCTCACACACGCATCCCAAAACGCGCACACACACACACACACCACAAGCATAGACTCACAAGAAGCTCTACGAACTGAGTTTCTATCACTTCCGGAAGTGATGGGGAAACTCAGCCATAATGAAGCCTAGCACAACAAGCAAACAAAAGATAAGAAAAATTACAGAAAATGCATAGCTGATAGGGTATACATACCTATCAACTGGCCATAACTCGGACTAAGAATCCACAAGTAAAAACTGCATGTCTGTTAATACGATAGTCGTATATATTAGAATGAATCCAGGCAAACCCCAAATTCACCCTCAAATGAAATTGCAACTATAAGCTCATGGTAGTCAACCACAAGACTAAATAGCATTTCAGCTTCATTATGCACAATATCGACTCAATACTATGACATCCCCACTACCATCATCAGTGCCCAATAGTGGGTATAGAACTCAAAGTGAATACATGCTCACACACACATCCCACAAAGCGCACACACCACGAGCATAGACTCACAAGAAGCTGTATGAACTGAGTTTCTATCACTTCCGGAAGTGATGGGCAAACTCAGCCATAATGAAGCCTAGCACAAAAGGCAAACAAAAGATAGGAAAAATTACAGAAAATGCATAGCTGATAGGGTATACACACCTATCAAGGCCGTTACTCAGACAAAGAATCCACAAGTGAAAACTGCATGTCCGCTAATACAACAGTCATATATAGCAGAATGAATACAGGCAAACCCCAAATTCACCCTCAAATAAACTCCTCATAATAAAGCTCAAATGTTACATGTGATGCTTCTAGAAATTAGCCCATATAAAATTGACAAGTAGAATGTGAAACAAGACTCCATGTGTATTTGTGATGTTAATTTCTCTATTTGATTAATCGTATTTATCACATTAAGTGGGGTAGTAGGTTAGAATAGGAGAGAAAGCAAGATCTAAAAAAGTGTTTTTCCATTATTAAATACAGGAGAAAAGTCTCCCTCTTTCAAGTGAGACATAATTGCGAATTTGTCACAGAAGTGAAGTGGATCATCAAGGGATGGTGCTCGAAAGGGATGGAGGGAAGCTATCTACTATCATTGCCTTTGCAAAAACTCAAACTTATTGGATGAGACAAATGTGTTGCACTCACAACATAGGTACTATTATAATGGTTGGAGTATCAATCGGAAGTGCATATAATCGGCACTCTCTTTTGCAAAAAGGTAATTCATTTTGATCCATCATTTGAAAAACCTCAACTTTTTTTCTTTTCTATGTATAGATCTTTTCTATTATATGTTTCACTTCAAAATAGAGTTTTCCTTTCTTATTTAATGAAATAGAATCTGAGTGCGTGGTAGCTAAAATCTCCCTCTCCCTCCCTCCCTCCCCCCTCTCTCTCTCTCTCTCTCTCTCTCTCTCTCTCTCTCTCTCTCTCTCTCTCTCTCTCTCTCTCTCTCTCTCTCTCTCTCTCTCTCTCTCTCTCTCTCTCTCTCTCTCTCTCTCTCTCTCTCTCTCTCTCTCTCCCCCCCCAATTGGGCAGCTTCGAGTTTCATCACATCAGCTCGAGACCAAGAGGGGTCGAGCTAG
>CM035439.1:103514364-103524364 GCA_020310875.1 Ceratopteris richardii | reverse complement strand
AGCTCCCCCTCAAGCCAAACACTTTGGCTTAAGTCTTCATCTTTATTCTTCAATCACATCCTGCAATCCAATCATGGATTTGAATCTGCATAGCTTGTTTCCATCCAATGCTTTAGTGAGTAAATCTGCACATTGCATATTAGTAGACACATATGTCAATTGAATGTCTTTACTAAGCAACTTCTCTCTCACATAGTGGTAATGAACCTCTATGTGTTTGGTTCTAGCATGATATATTGGATTGGCTGCAAGGTGAAGAGAGCTTGTGTTGTCTCCAAAGATAATTGGTGGCCTTGTATATAGGCTTAACTCTGTATATAGAAGCTTCAACCAGATAGCTTCTTGAGTGGCATTGGCAAGCCCTCTATACTCTGCTTCAGTGGATGACAATGCCACTGTAGGTTGCTTCTTGGCTGACAGAGAAATAGGTTTATCTCCTGCAAAACATATGTATCCTGATGTGCTCCTCCTGTCATCCTTGCAACCTGCCCAATCTGCATCTGAATATACTTTAATGTCAATATCTGATGTATAAGGAAAGTACAAACCATGGCTTTGAGTTCCTTTGAGATACTTCAAGATTTTCTTTGCTGCCTCTAGGTGAGGTACCCTTGGTTTGTGCATGAATTGGCTTAGCACACTAACTCCATATGCTATGTCAATTCTTGTCAAGGTAGCATAATTCAAACTACCTACCATGCTTTGATATCCTGTAATGTCTTGTATTTCATCCCCTTCATGAGCACTTAGCTTTAGGTTGACCTCCATTGGAGTAGTTGATACTTTAGCATCCTGCAAGCCAAACTTCTTGACCATATCCTGTACATACATCTTTTGAGTGATATATATACCTGAGTTGGTGTAGACTAACTCAAGACCTAAGAAGTACTTCAATAATCCAAGATCATTAATCTTGAACTCTTTCATCATTTGTCCTTTGATGTGTCTAATCCCATTGACATCATTGCCTGTAATGATGATGTCATCAACATAAACACACAAGTAGATTACCTCTGTACTACTTTTCTTTATGAACAGAGAAGTGTCAGCTTTGCTCATCACAAATCCTTGGTCTTGGAGGTAGGTTGTCAACCTGTAATTCCATGCTCTAGGTGCCTGCTTCAAACCATATAGAGCCTTCTTCAATTTACAAACATAGTTTACCTTCTTGGGGTCTTCATAGGCAGGTGGTTGTGACATGTAGACTTCTTCAGATATCCATCCATTCAAGAAAGCATTCTTGACATCTAATTGGTACATGTTCCAATTCTTGGATGCAGCTACACTCACCAATATTCTGATAGTTGGCATCTTAGCCACAGGAGAAAATGTCTCCTCATAATCAATGCCTTGGGTTTGTGCAAAACCCTTGGCTACCAACCTAGCTTTGTACCTGTTGATTGTTCCATCTGAATTTCTCTTTAGCTTGTAGATCCATCTGGATCCTATCACCTTCATAGAGTCCTTCTTGGGTACCAAGTCCCAAGTATCACTCTCCTTGAGAGCTTCCATTTCTTCATCCATAGCTCCTTTCCATTCTGGTTTGGTGATAGCTTCTTCATAGGTACCTGGTTCTTCATTCAACAAATCCTTTGCAAGATATACAGAATGTTTAGTTACAAGTGATGTGTCATACCCAAATCTGATAGGCTTCTTCTTTTCTCTCTGAGATCTCCTCATTGCTTGAGTTGAGGATTCTGGTGTATCCTCAAGCTTCTTCATGTTCATCTTTCCTTTGGACTTCCATGCCTTGAATTCCTCAAGGTTTATTGTATCATCATCATCTGAGCTTGATTCATCTTTCTGGATTGGTTCCTCCTTTGTGAGCTTTGGGAAATCTTCTTCCATATCATAGGGTAGACTAACTTTCCTGCATTCATTCTCATACCATGAGTCATTCTCATCAAAGATGACATCTCTGCTTACCTTGAAGCCTTTGTTTGTTGGGTTGTAGAATCTGTCTCCCTTTTGGTTCAAATCATAACCAATGAAGATACATTTTTCAGCTTTAGGGTCTAGCTTTCCCCTTACCTGTGAGGGAATATGCACATATGCTACACAACCAAAGATTTTGCAATGATCCAGAGAAGGTCTCTTACCATGCCAAGCTTCATATGGTGTCATGCCATCAAGTGATTTGGATGGCAACCTGTTGATGAGATAGGTGGCAGTAGATACACTCTCTGCCCAAAGATAATTTGGAAGCTTCTTTTCATTAAGCATAGACCTAGCTGTTTCTACTATGAGTCTATTCCTTCTTTCAGCTACTCCATTTTGTTCAGGTGAGTACCTTGTAGTTATCTCCCTCTTGATGCCTCTTTCCTGCAAGAAATCTTCAAACTCATTGGAGAAGTACTCTCCTCCTCCATCTGACCTTAGCCTCTTCAAGCTTCTTCCTGTTTGGTTTTCAACAAGTGCAAGATACCTCTTGAAACAATTAAACACTTCATCTTTATGTTTCATAAAGTATAAGATGGTCCACCTGCTATAGTCATCAATGAAGGACACATAGTACCTTGATCCTGAAATGGAAGGGTCCTTGCTAGGTCCCCAAACATCTCTGTGTACCAAGTCTAGGTAGTCTTCATGCATGAAACCTTTCCTTGAATAGGGCAACCTGTGAGACTTACCAAACTGACATGCTCCACACTTGTAAATCATGTGTTGCTTGGACACAATAGGTATCCCAAGTACACATTGATCCCTGCACATTTGCTTTAGAGTTCTTTCACCTATGTGACCTAACCTCTTGTGCCATATTTCTAATTCTGAAAGTGTTTGATCCTTGTAATTGTATAAAGCAATGTTCTTGGTGTCTTCTAGCTCAAAAGTAAACAATCTACCTGATTTCTCCCCCTTGGCAATTCTTTTGAAACCATGTCTTGGGTCTTCCACATATGCTCCATGTTGAGTGAATCTGACCTGCAAACCTTTCTCCACAATCTGACCAACACTCATTAGATTCTTGGTGATGGTTGGTACATAGAGTACCCTGCTCAATAGATTCTGGTTACCATCACATGTCTTTACATTTCCAATCTTTACAACAGAGTGTTTAGTATCATCACCTGTCTGTACCTGATGTTTGCCCTTGGGTTCTTCCAAATCAGAGAGTAATGCCATATTGCCTGCTACATGGTTAGAACATCCTGAGTCAATATAAAATAAATGATCATCATTTGTACCTGCCTTGGAGGTCATATTCATGATCAATAGGGAGTCATCTTGCTCCTCTGTGTAGTTGTTGTAGTCTCTTCTATTTCTGAATCCACCTTGGTAATTACCATTGTGGTTGTGGTTGTAATTATTGTTGTACTGATTGTTGTATCCATTGTAGCCTTGGTGTTGGTTGAACCTACCTCTCCCTTGAGAGTATCCACCTCTTGAGTAGCCTCTTCCTCTCTGATTCTTGTAGTTCTTGTAGCATTCATCTGTGGTATGATTGGACAATCCACAAATGTTGCATGGTGATGAGTTGTAGGGTCTCCCCCTACCTAACTTACCTCCTCTGCGTCTTCCTCTTGAGGATCTACCTCTCCCTGCATAGTTTGCTTGGGAGGTAGAACCTTCTTCATCAACCTTCTTACTTTTACCTTTATCTTTAACCTTCTTATCAGTATATAGAGCAGAGGGGTTGTTACCTTTTGATTGATCTCCTGTCTTTGTAAGCTTTGCTTCATGTGTGAATAGTTGGCCCATGAGTGTTGTGAGATCTGGGGTATGCATGTCCATATAGAGGTCCATTGCAGTGGTGAAGTTTTCCCACTTATCATCTGCCTTGAGTCCATTTGTTACTTGCCTGACTATTTGCTCCTCTTCAATCTCCTCTCCAATACTTGCTAATTGGTCTGCCACATCTTTAATCTTGGTCACATACTCTGAGACTGATTGCGTGGGCTGCTTCCTACGGGTTGTGAATTCAATCCACAGTTGATTCTTCCTGGCCCTTGTGTTGGAAGAGAAATATGTTGACAAGGTTTCCCAAGTCTCTTGGGAAGTCTTACAGTTCCTTATATGAGGTAAAAGGAATCAGATATAGAGTTAAGAAGGTAAGACCTTGACAGAGCATCTTTTGCACACCATTAGTTTAGCCTCTCTTGTTCATCCTTGGTGGGTAGTCCTCTAGCTTTGAATGAGGGCAATTCCTCATCTCCTGATATGTATCCAAATAAGCTTCTTCCTTGTAGATAGGTCTTCATCCTTAGAGACCAAGCTTGGTAATTGTTCCTGTCCAATCTGTCAATGAATGAAGGAAAACCATCTCCCATGTTTACCTTATTTGCTCTGATACCACTGTTGGGAGAAATGGTTGGATGCACTCAAGAGATTGAGTTGAAGCTGCTAGACCTTCTTTGCTTCAGCCCTCCTTTGCTTCAGATATGCTTAGTACACTTGCTTAGCTTCCAAATGATACCAAGAAAGTATATATGTACTTTGCAAATGATGTGTAATGATCAAATCAAAACAGATAACTTGACACTTCAAAAATCAAGAAAAACTTGCTATTTTTGTAGTGACACCTGCTCAGTCTTTCACTCAGTGTGACAAGCACACTAACAATTGATCAAATTCCTTCTGGACATATTAAATTAGCTTAACAAGCTACCATTTGCAAGTGGAATGAGAAGAAATGACAAACTATACTCTGAGAAAGAAGTTTAGCAAAATTATATGTACCCCCGACTTTTTAGGAGCTCTGCAGAAAAATACCAGAGATCACTTCGAGCGAGATTTCTCCGAGATGGCTGACCTTGAGATTTTGTAGGTGTGTAGTATGCTTGGAGCTGGTTCCAATGTGCTTTGAATCACTTGATTTGGTTCAGTAGATCCTGAGATATGCCCCTTTGAAGTTGACAGACTTGGAGATGATGACTCAGAGAAAACAGAGATAATGAATGTAATGATATGTATTAATTCACATTGATGTACATTCCCATTGACATGATAAACATTGCCAAATGGTACTCAGAGGTGTAGACTATGAAAGAATCCTCACACACTCAAGTGTTGATACAAAATTGCCTCGGGATATGAGCTGAAGTACCCGCGACTTTTGCATTACATCTTTTATAGAAATTGAGTTGAGATTTGAATTTTGAATTCAAATTCAAATCTCCTACAATCACTCCTCTAAAAGTAGGGAGATATTCTCTCCATTTACACCATCTAATTCCACGACTAATCAAGTAGGTAAGTGGTTACATGTAGAAGCAAAGTCACTAAAACTTTTACAATGGAAGTAAAAGTAATAAATCATTGGTATGAGTTCCTATGCCATTTCCTTCAAGTGAAGCCTTCATGAAATTTGTCCAAGCTAATCTTCCAAGGTTCCAAGCCAAGTGTGAAGGCTTGAAATGCACCAACACGAACACATTGAGTGTCATCCAGACGAGGCTGTAAGCACCCTCTTAGGGAAGAGAGATTTGAACTAAGATAGTTCAAAGTTTAATTGAAGCTCTATAATGGAGGCAATGGAGATGCAAAATCAACACAAGTGAGCATTAAAATGAATACATCAACGGCATGGGATGAATGGAGAACACATGCCACCAAAATGGCCGCCAAAGATCGAGACAATCCACCACAATGCCTCGAAACACTTCAAAAGCATCCAAGGGTAAGGATTGGATGGCAAAAAAAGAGAGGTTGAAAAGAGCGGGAAGATGAAAAAACGGGCTAAAATAGCGTTAAAAACCGCTCTATGTGATGACAATTAAAGCTTCTCCCTATGAAAAGGAAGCACCACAACCAAAAGAATGCCACCACAAGCACCACCACCTTAGAATAGACCACAAAAACTTGAAGCGCATACCATGTAGACGCCACCAAAATGGCCGCCAAAGATCGAGACAATCCACCACAATGCCTCGAAACACTTCAAAAGCTTCCAAGGGTAAGGATTGGATGGCAAAAAAGAGAGGTTGAAAAGAGTGGAAAGATGACAAAAGGGGCTAAAATAGCATTAAAAACCTCTCTATGTGATGACAATTAAAGCTTCTCCCTATGAAAAGAACACACGACAACCAAAAGAATGCCACCACAAGCACCACCACCTTAGAATAGACCACAAAAACGTGAAGCGCTAATACCATGTAGAATGTACTCACAAATAAAAAGAGTGAGTAGACCATAAAATGGGAAAACTCATGTATGGATTAGAGTAAGCTTGACAAGAGAATAAAATGAACCCTCGAACTTCTAACCAAAATACAAAAATGAACCTTATATAGATTTGGAGGAGGCTTTGTCAAAGTACATCAATGTGAGAAACTTCTCCTTGAAGTGGAGTGAATACAAAAGTAAAAGCTACATGGGAAAGGTCCCAAATAAGAATAAAGAAATATAAAATGAAGATGCTCTTATACAAATGAGCCAAAAACAAATAGATGGATAGAAATGTGAAAAAACTAAAAGATCCGTAACTATAGCCTCCCACAATATTATGTGAAGATAAAAGTTAACCTATATCTAAAAGCAAGAAGATTTCTCAAGGATTTTAGAAGATGTAGTCAACATGACCTTGTGAAATCTCTTAAATAGACCTGCATAAAAGGAGCATCAAATCATCAGAATGATGCGATTGGTTTCTACCATCAACTCCTTGAAGAGAGGATCTCCGATGAGGTATACCCATTAGAGTCTTCACCAAAGAAAGAAAAAAATGTAACGAACAACTAAGACATTTTGGCCATATATAGACACTCACGTATCTTCATATTACAGATGAAAATCAAAAAAGTCACTACATTAAAACCCAAGTATAACCACTATATAAATGCATGATCATTTTCAAACACTCTTAGTGTCATTCTTCCACTCTTAGTGTCATTCTTCCAACCTATGGCGCCAAAGATAGATTACGAAATTCAGAAGCATGGATAATTGAGGTGTGTTTTCCAGTCTCCCTCGTGCAATACCAGGATCCTCCTAAGGTCCAATCACACGTCCCATGTATCTAACAAATCAGTAATCCACTGCCCTTCCAAAAACGGTATCCAATCCTGTAATAATCCCAACCTTATCGTTGCTTCTAAGTTCTACTATACATATGCATGTGTGTCAATACGTGTCCATCGATACAGGCTAAAGCCATCTGCAATGTAAAACCGTCATAATCGGAAACCAAGGTTCCTACTAAAATCGCTACAGGACTTCAAGTGGTTTGCAATCCAAAAGTATCACCTTGATGGTGAGATCATGGCTAAGAGGCCAGTTGATAGAGTTGCAGGATGTGTCGTACTCACGCCATAGCCTACTAGCAGCATTTTTTAGTTGAGTTCCGAGAAGCACCGAGCGTCGTAGAAGATCAACTTTCTCCACATCCGGTCGTCTCGAGAGGGCCTGCTCGAGAGCATGGGAAAGCTGCGATGAGAGATCCTGTGCACCGAGAAGAACTTCTACTAGGACGTCTGCAGCCGTCTGCGTGTTGGGATAAGGTTTATGAACGGGAATCGGATGAGAATGGAAGTTCTCCATTGTTGTTGGCGCCGCTGCAAGTACCGCGACAAGGAACTCGCGGGCATCGCGAACGTAAAATTGTAAAAAATCTAATTGCAAGGATGCCGCTTCAATTAGTGGAACATATATTTAGCGAGCATATGCTTCTCTTAAATTTAGCGCGCAACATGTATCCGCATTTCATTTTTGCCTTTCTTCAAATAAGTTTTTTGCTTTTCAATAAATTTATCTTATGGTTAATTCGTCATACGATTGAACTTGAAAGTGCCACTCTATAGATGAATGGCTTCTCCCTATTTGATATCAAGGGCAATAAACCCAAAGCTCGCGTGGGAACTCAACACTTGGGGATTTAAGTCCACGCCTCATAGGGCAGTTGGTTGAGCTTTGGCCTCTTGAGGTGGAGGTCCAAGGTTTAAGCCTCCGGCTGGACATGTAATGGCTTAGGCCAGTCAAACTAGTTGTAACCAAGTTGTCTCTTTATCTAACCCTACTTTGTGGGATACGGGAGGTCTCGCGAGTACTATGCCCATTCACTTGTACAAATGCAATTTCAAAGTTAAAGCTTGAGGGAGTAGGCTTCAACTGGATCTCCATTAAAAAAAAACACTTAGGGACTTAAGGAAGGACAGTTGGGAGCTCACGTATATAACGGTCGTGCTCCACTTTAAGCAACGATGAGAGAGCTTTGAAATTGCACCCAAGGCGCTTTCGAGGGAAAGCCCCACCATATAATTATGCGCAAGGGAAATCTACCCGAATGCTAGAAAGTGTCTTTATCTCAATAGCTTCTGGTGGTTGGACACACCCCCTTATCCCTAGGCAAGGGAGGTGACCCAACCAATAGGCTAGAGTCGTGAGAACTTGCACACCCTTAGTGTTAGGGCATGTAATCTATTTGATACGTTCTAAATCAAACAAACTAGCCTTTTGAAGTTCAATCCACAAATTATGCCCTCAGGGAGAAATAATGCTTCTTCTAATATTAAGGAAAGGCATTTTGAATGGTGCCAAAGGTTTATTTACTTTCACCATACATTTAATGTATTTACATACTTATAATCAATTGGTCTCCTCACATCGAAGTAGTGGATAGACCACAATGGGGAGCCTTTTTCATTGACAATTCGAGATTAATAATAGATGAAAATCAATTTTATAGAATTATAGAGATTTGCCATGAGACCTAGGTGGGATTTGAACCGTCTCACTTCCCTCCATACTTTCAAGAAAATCATGGTGGAACCACACTACAATAATGATATTGTGATGCATTATTTTTTTTTCAAGCTTGGATGTGTGCGAACATGAAAATAAAAAGGAAATGGATCCATGTAACAAGTGAAATGAGTAATGAGTAGGAACTAAAAACAAGAGTGGCTTTGTATTCTTAATCTTACAAACTCTAAAACTTAGCATTAGTATTAAAGTAGCCCAAGGATTCTTGAGGTTCATCTCTAGCACCCTACTTTCTTTCATATTGTCATCGTCTCTAACCTTCGTTCCCTATGTATGTGCATGTCAGGTGGTAGTGAAATTATTCCCCTATGATTTCCTTTCCCCTCCCAAGCTCGGATGCTCTTGCATATCCCCTTTCACATGGCAACCACTACCTCCATGGTCTAAACTTATGCTACACGATGATATGCTTGAAGGTTTTTTTAAAGGAAGTTCGATCATTGAGATTAACGCTTCAAAATTAATTTGAATTAATTTGAAAGTACAATGAAAGGTGTATGTAGCACCCATGGAACTCCCCAATCCCACAAGCAAGGGTTGGACACTTAGCAACTACTAAAATTTAAATCCCTAAGGCCCACCAAAGTAAACATTGGAAAGGAAAGGCCCTAAGATGAGACGAAATCAATAGTTTGAACTTAATACACCGAAGATTCAACAATCCCCCAAGAGGTTAGTTTTAACATCTCACCACCTAACTGGTGAGTGTTTCTAACCATAGCCCACAAGGATTGAACTCCCATCCTCGATTTTGAAAAGCAAAAGGCCCAACCAACTGAGCTAATTCGAGTGATCTGTGTAAGCACTTGTTCTTTAGATGATCCTATTCTCTGACGGCAATTTATGCAACGCGTAATACATGAGGTGCACCTGATTTCACT
Source organism: Ceratopteris richardii (assembly GCA_020310875.1). Classification (NCBI taxonomy): domain Eukaryota; kingdom Viridiplantae; phylum Streptophyta; class Polypodiopsida; order Polypodiales; family Pteridaceae; genus Ceratopteris; species Ceratopteris richardii. Next base: position 103,514,786 of record CM035439.1, on the reverse strand, counting down.
CCAATTTTCTTGCTTCACACGTGCAATGTGTGCAAATGAAGTGATATTAGATGACCCCACACCTCTTGTTGTCGAAAGACAATGTTCCTCACCCAGTAGCGACAAGTCCATGTTTTTCTATTACCTCTCTACGCCAATAAAGTATTTATCAACCAATTAGTGCAATAATACATCATCCTCCCTACTCTTGTATAGTTGTTCTTTTATTTACTCTTCTGCTCTTGTATAGTTGTTCTTTTATTTACTCTTCTGCTCTTGTTCTTTTATTTACTCTTGTATAGTTGTTCTTTTATTTAATTCATTCAAGGGAAAGTAGGCTTGGGCCGAGCTTCCTCTTATTTATATATATATATATATATATATATATAAATATATATATATATATAAGAAAGCATTATCGCATGCCTACCTCCCTTGTATCG
>CM035439.1:103376864-103509364 GCA_020310875.1 Ceratopteris richardii | reverse complement strand
GCCTTCTGTCCATCGCGATTGACAGAAATTTTCACTTGTTGGTAAATCTGAGTGCACCACAGTGGACTAGAGACCCTGCACACCACATTCCCACTAAAATTTTTGAAAATCTTGCAAAATTTCAGTCCATCGCGATTGACAGCCCTGTCCATCGCGATTGACAGCTCTGTCCATCGCGATTGACTGCCAGTCCATCGCGACCGACTGCCTGTCCATCGCGATTGACTGCCAGTCCATCGCGACCGACTGCCTGTCCATCGCGATTGACTCAACCCCCTGTCCATCGCGATTGACTGAAGTCTCAGTCCATCGCGACCGACTGCCTGTCCATCGCGATTGACTAAACCCCCTGTCCATCGCGATTGACTGAAGTCTCTGTCCATCGCGACTGACTGCCTGTCCATCGCGATTGACTAAACCCCCTGTCCATCGCGATTGACTGAAGTCTCTGTCCATCGCGACTGACTGCCTGTCCATCGCGATTGACTCAAACCCCCTGTCCATCGCGATTGACTGAAGTCTCTGTCCATCGCGACCGACTGAACTCTCTGTCCATCGCGATTGACTGAGTGTCCATCGCGATTGACAGCCCTATCCATCGCGATTGACAGCCAATTTTAGCCAAATTTTTTAAGGTTGTTAATTGAAAAGTTGGGCTAAGTTTGGGCATAAATATTATGCTCTTGAGCACATGGGGAAGCCTTAGGAAAACAACTTGGGGAAAACCTGTTGCACAGTGATCCTGTTTGAACCCTGTCGTAACCCTAGAACCCTGAACGGTCACAACTTTTTCATACGAGATCCATTTTTTGAGCTCTAGGGCTTGTTGGAAAGCTCGTAGCATATACTACACGCCCTCAACTGTTTTTTATAAAGATAATGCATTGATTTTTAGATAGGGTATTTTGAAGTTGACCATACCTAGGGGGATCAAAGTCAGGGGTCCTTAGGATTGTTTTCTTGAAAATCACTATGAAAGTTGGTGTTTGTGCTACATGAATGAAAATAATTGGTTCTGTCCTTGGAATGTAAGTTTCAAAGCTAACTTTGAAACTCTTACAGAGCATCGAAAGGCGTTCTGAGCAAGTGTAAGTGCGAGCTTGGGAACACATTTCCTGGGCACTCAAGGGCAACCGAGCAGGAAACAAAAGGTTGGACACTTTTAACCCCCTCTGTCAATTCATAGCTTAGGCTAAGCACGACGAGAGGTAGGAGTAAGTCAGAGCGACGATAGGCAGTCATCAAGTTGAAGACTACCTAAAAACTCAAGTTCAAGATAAAAATCTAATCTCTGTACGGTCGGTAACATAAAGGAAAGGACCTAACGTGGAACGATCAACCTAAAAGTACGAAGAACACTCAAGTATTCCGACGACGTGATATCAGACAAGAACTCAAACGTGATAAAACAACTAAAAAGAATCAAGTGTCTGGTATCAATTAATCGGCAACGAGGTTGTACTCTGGGACAATTGGGCTAATCAGTTAGGCATATGAACCTTAGATCAGGACGACATTTAGCAAGGGAAAGACAAAGCCTTAGGTCTTCAGAGGCTAGTGTCAATCACACTGCAAGGTCTTGGGCCCAGCAGTTGAGCCACCACTCATACTACCCTAGCTCTGAGACCAGTGAGTCAGAAATGTCTCAAGGCATGGACAGACCTACGGGAAGTTCAGGAGTGCCTTATTTGTACAAGGTAGAAGGCCCTTACAAAACGCAGCTGGAGTACCTTAGGACCAACCGACTAGGTGCTAGCATCTATGAGGACGGCCTAGGAAGATCTGTGGTCCAGATTAAAAACCCTGATCAATCCATTGGACTAGAGCACCCAGCTGTCAAGTTTGAAAATGGTGCATACCTGGACAAAGAAGGAACTATATATGTAGTCACTAGTCACCCTGATAGGACAGATGACTTTGGGAACGTAATCTCAGAAGCGGACTTAGGGGACCTGGAACAAGGGAACATGGGTGCGGAACCTAGAACCCCTCGAGGTAAATCAGTTCTCACTAGGCTTATCACGCCTGAATGGGTCCCTCAAGACAACAAGAGCATAGAGTTGCTCCTTAATCGAGAAACTGATGAAGCCTTTTGGAGGTATAAGTCTAATCAGCCAACAGACATAGGAAATATCATGATCTATGAGTTTAAGGATCCGGATAGCCCAGGCAGAGTGACCTACTTAGATCATGCTTCAGAACGGATCTTTGTGGTGACAGAAAATGATAGGCATGCTTACACTTGGAAGGGTGAATTTATTTTCCCTCAACCAAGATCAAATGTATCCTATGGTCACCCTGGGGCTGGAACTTCCCAAGCTCATGGTATGCAAAGAGACAGAAGTAAAGATAGACCTGAAGTAAGTTTTGCCAACCCAGTAGGCAGAGAAAGAACGAGGACGGAGACGACTAGGGTAGAACCTGAGATGCTTAGAGCCCACAGGAACCAAAGAAATGTAGATGGATTCCCTCTGCCGAGACCTAGAGAGCATGCAAGAACCTTGAGACCCACCCAGCTAGTTAAGTCCATGAAGAATTACTTTGACGGCACAGGAGATCCCTATGATCATGTGGCAGAGTTCAAGCAAGTCTTGAGAGCTGAACAAGTGGAGGATCTGTTCACACAGTACAATGCCTTCGGTCTAACCCTTAGGAACACAGCTCTTACATGGTTTCAGCCATTAGATGAACGCCAGTTCAGGAGCATAGATCAACTCCTAGAGGCATTCATTGTAGAGTTCTCTAAGAGCGGCATAAGGCACAATACCTCCTCATTGATTCACAGCTTCAAACAGACCCCCCAAGAGACTGTCAGATTGGCCGGAAGAAGATTTAGACAATATCTTGAAAGGTGCCCTATTTCGGAACTACCCACATCTGCTAAACAAGTAGCCTTATTCCTTGATGGATTGCTGAGTGCGAAGTTGAGATCCTATGTGTATCTGAAGGACCCTAGGACCATAGAAGAATGTGTACGCATGTGCATTGACATTGAAGATAACCTAGGGGAAGAACTAGAGCTCTCCAAAATCTACAAAGATTCAGATAGTGCATCTAGTCACTCTTCCACGCAATCCACATCAATTGAGGAACTTGCCGAAAAGGTAGCTCAGAAATTAGGTGTCATTGGCAAACAAATCCCAAGGTTTGCCCCTGTGAAGAGGTGCTATACATGCGGTGGCGACCACATGGCAAATGTGTGTCCCATTATGGCTCAACCCCAAGTTAACACTAGTAGCCAGTACTGCACCATAGAACGGAAGTACACAAACCACACCGCACAAGATTGCCCATACAACAAACAGGCAGTTAGGCAACCATACCCTCAGCCCTACCAACAAGGCAGATACCAGAACCAGTACCCTCCACCACCACAATATGCTAGACCCCAACAAACCTATCAGCAACCATATCAGGCCCAACAGAGACCTCAACCGGTACTAGCTCAACAGCCTCCTAACCCCGCTAACGTGATTCCAGTGAAGTATGCTGTTGCAGAAGAAAACCTGAATAGAGCCATAGTACCAGTAACCCCATTGATCTCAGAAAGTGACCCGAGTGACCATAGCTTCGATTCTACACATGTCGATAGTCCCCAGGCTTACTACATGCAGTCTCCAGAACATGGTGAGTCTTACTATAGTGAAGAACCAAGCGAACCTAGTTGGGAGTCAGATTACACGAACGTCATGTATGCAAACCCCAACCCCAGGCCTCAATCTAGGCAAGTAAGACCTCCTTTCCCAAGAGGACCGTGCTACAGATGCCAAGGAGATCATCTCATTCGTGATTGTCCCTTGCCCCCACCTACACAACCCCAGTCAGTGACTATCCAAGGTTTTTGCCAAGATTGTGGAAAAGAACATCTTTTACGAGATTGCCCAAAGAACCCCAATAATATGCCAAAAATCACTCCGATCAATGTGATTGGGTTGGTTGTAGATTCCTCAGGAAGCGTCACTTCCACTGCACCAGTACAGGTAGTCACTAAAGCTCAGGCACTGCAGCAAAACCAAGAGGCAAGCCAGGATAAGGGCCCAGAGGCTAGTGAAACCGAGAGTGTGACAAAGAAAAGGACTAGAGCATGGAAAGATAGTCGAGAAAGAATGAAAAGACAATGGGCTAAAAAGATGAGTGAGCTTGAGGAAAGCATAAGAGAAACCAAAGCTAGGATAACTGAACTCACAGCTCCAACTCCCTCTCACATTACCCCGTCTCCACCACTCCCACCTCCATCCAACCCACCACTTTCCCCACCGCCTCATCAAATCCCACCACCCCCTAGAGTAGGATCAGTCCTAGCTGATCCCACTCCCGAAGACCTAAACATGATGCTTAAAGCATATCAGGCCAGAATCCAAGAAGGACCAACCATAACCGATCATGAAAAATGCTACCCTAGAGCCGAGCTAGAGCTTGAACGAACTAAGATTTGTGCCAAAATGGTAGAATTGGCTCAGACCATGTTTGAGGCCAGCCGCCTATTCAACATTTCTAGTTCAGCTAAGACGCAGTTACACTTTGATGGACTGCTGGAAAGAATAGAGAAGCTGATTGCACAATCCGAGAAGGAACCTGCCCCTCAAAGGAAGGAAAGGGCAAGAGAACGAATAAGCCAGCCTCCACAGGAAGCCCATGTGCCTCCTCAAGAAGCTTATCTTCCCCCCCAAAAGTCACATGAGCCTCCCCCGAAAGTTTATGTACCTCCACAGGTGACCTACATTCCTTCTCAGGGAGCGTATGAGCCTGCTCGGAAGAGTAATAGAATAAGTAATCCTCCCCAAGAAGCTTGTGCTCCAGCCATTCACGAGAGCAAGGAGAGAGCCAACGATAGAATAAGCCCTCCTTCCCAGGTTGCTTATGTGCCCAACTCTACGGAGCCAGACACTGCTTCTTCTATGAATCGGTTTGCACCAGATTTCATACGAGAGATTCAAGAAGATAAATGGGATAACGAAAGTGAGGTCGCCCCTCCATTTGAACTTGTGGACGATGCACACGACCAATTCCCACAAGACATCCCATCTATTTATGGGGAACATGAGAGTGCTCAGTCTCACGAGAGATTGGACTTTGAGTCTAATTCCATACAAGAGCTACCCCACTTCACAGGCCCATGGGAAGCAAAGTCCACATGTATGAGAGCACCCACAGTCATGGTAAGGAACGACGACTCAGTCATACCAAGGAACACGGAGGTAGTAACGAACACCAAGGTGCCACGCCATCTCACTTTGGAAGAACTGACTGAGGACAGACCAAACATGCGAAAATATGTAGCCAGTCAGGTAGCTGAAGTTGCAAAACCTCATTCCAAGGTAGGATCCCATAGGACAGTGCCAGAAATTCCCTTGGATAAGATAGGAGATATGTGTGAAGGTGAAGAAGGGAACACCTATCTTCCCATTACCTACCAGGACTACACCACTAAGGCAATTTTGGACTCAGGTGCAGGAGTTGCAATTGCCACCACTTCCCTTTGGAAGCGTTGGGGCAAGCCGGCACTCAGGCCAACGAGGATGAAATTGCAGATGGCCGATGGTCACATAGAGAGACCCCTAGGATTGCTAGAAGGAATAACTCTCACCACTTGTGGTGTTGAGTTTGAGCATAGCTTTGCTATATGTGACTTCAGCAAAAATCATGCTTATGAGATGATTTTAGGAAGACCATTTATGCGACAGTTGCAAGTGGTACAGGATTGGGGAACCAACTCCTTGTATTTGCAACACTTGGGCGTTACAACCAAAGTCAATCTCAAGGACTATTCTCATAGAGATGTCCCTCCTATCCAGTGGAATCCCATCCATAGAGCCAAAGATGATACAGAATCTGTGCATTCCCTAGAATCTGGATCCTCATGGATGCATGAAGACACTCACTTATGGATGTGCAAGGTAGCAGTAGAAGAAGAGAAGAGAGAGAAAGCCAGAGAGGTAGGTGCGAAAGAAACCCATAGATCAATCCAAGACCCAGCCTATGCACCTGTAGTTTTTCCAGACGAAGAATTTGAACCTCACGGTTGGGCAGAAATCTTAGCAACAATGGACGTAGCCATCAACGAAGAACAATGGACACCTCACTGTGATGAGGATGGTTATGATATTTCAGTCTTCTCCATAGAGCCAATCATGGGAGAGGCAGTTCTAGAAGAATGCGAACCTAGCCCTGATGCATTTGAGGATGCAAGTGACTCCGATCTAGAGTCAATCATTATGGACCCACCATTTGCATCAGATGAAGAATACTTCCATGAAGTAGAACTTCAACCCCAGAGGCATGGAGAGGTTACAACTAATGTAAGATTAACAACACATGTGACCCCGAAGGAAGAAGGAAAGAAACGAAAAAAGAGAGAAGCCTCACCAGAAGAGGAAGAATCTTTGTTTGAGGTCCCAGAAAATTTTAAGAAGTATGAGATAGATGACAGGAGAGTCATGATAAGAATGCCTAAACGAGAAGCACAATCAGGAGAGGCCTATGATAACAAAGAAACTACCAAGAAAATTGTAGTTGCCTTAGAAGAAGGAGAGGAGAGATGTACGTACATAGGCCATGACCTGACAGAAGAAGAAGAGCATGAATTGATCGCCTTGCTAAGGGAATACAGAGATGTATTCGCTTGGAGTTACAAGGATTTGAAAGGGGTTGACCCGGACATATGCTCACACACTATTCCCATGACCTCAGATGCTAAACCCTCTAAGCAAAAGCCGTATACATATAACGATAATTACGCCGCTAAGATCAAAGAAGAGATAGATAGACTGGTTGAAGCTGGATTTATCTATGAAATTGAGCACACTGAATGGGTATCCCCCATCGTAGTGGTGCCCAAGAAGAATGGCAAGCTGCGCGTGTGCATTAACTTGAAAAAGGTTAATGCCGCCACAATTCGAGATAACTATCCGCTTCCCATCACAGAGCATCTCTTAGAAAGAGTGGCAGGCAAGGAAGTGTACAGCTTCCTTGATGGATTTTCTGGCTACAATCAAGTAGCCATAGCTCCAGAGGATCAGCATAAGACAGCCTTTGCCACGGAATGGGGCATTTTTGCTTTTAGAGTAATGCCATTTGGGCTTACCAATGCACCAGCTACCTTCCAGAGGCTGATGTGCCATGTGTTTAAGGAGTTCCTGAGGAAGAGTTTAGAAGTCTATGTTGATGATCTTTGTGCTCATTCCAATGTTAGACAAACTCATATTCCGGAACTCAGACAAATCTTTGACAAATGTAGAGAATATCAAGTCTGCCTGAACCCAGAGAAGTGCGTTTTTATGGTCAGGCAAGGCAAGATTCTAGGACACATAGTGTCAAAGAATGGCATATCTACAGACGAAGAAAAAGTGAGAGCCATAGCAGAGCTACCGAGGCCAAAGAATGTCAAGGAAGTACAAGCTTTCATGGGGCATTGTGGGTATTACCGACGTTTCATCCACATGTATGCTGTCATCGCAAAGCCCATGTACGGACTTCTGACAAACTTTGAGTGGACGGATGAATGTGAGAATTCCTTCCAAGAGCTTAAACGAAGATTATGTTCGGCACCAATCTTGACCACACCAGATTGGAATAAGCCATTCCATGTTCATGTGGATGCATCCAATTACGCCATTGGATGTGTGCTTGCACAACCTACTGGTGAAGGTAATATGGATCTTCCAATTGCCTATGCTAGTAGACAATTGAATGCGGCTGAACGGAATTACACCACTACGGAGAGAGAAGGATTAGGCATGGTATACGCAGTTAAGAAATTTAGACACTATTTGCTTGCAAATAAGTTTAAATTTTTTACTGATCATCAGGCATTGTTATATCTCGTAAACAAGCCATGCAATACAGGAAGATTAGTAAGATGGTTTCTCTTGCTAATGGAATACGATTTTGAGGTTGTGGTAAGGAAAGGTAGGACTCATTTGAGAGCCGATCATCTCTCTAGGCTCACATCGGGAGAAGCCCCACAAGGAGTATCAGATGACCTTCCTGATGCTTACTTGTTTAATTTGGAAGTTGTACCACAGTGGGCTAAGCCATTGATACCAGTATTGACATACGGGCCTAACCATCCTGTGGTAAACACACGGAATAGAGAGGTTGTAAAAGCCCAAAAGTACCACATCATGGCAGGAAGCATGTACAAGCACACAGATCAAGGGATCTTGGCTTGTTGCGTAGAAGAGGATGAGTACGCTAAATGGTTGCAATTAGCACATGTAGGTGCGTTAGAGCAACACCATTCAAAACAACGAACGTTGCAGACTCTAAAGAGATTCGGAGTGCATTGGCCAACTATGGAAGCGGATGTCCAAAAGTTGTGCAAGGAATGCCCAATCTGTTGCAATAAACCACCTGTGGAACATGCCACTCTCTATCAAGTATCCATTGCGCCAGATTGGAGTGAACCTCTAGTATCATTCTTGAGGACAAAGACATTCCCTCCAGACATGACTCTAGCTAGAAAAAGGAGTTTGGAACAAGAAGCCCAGGATTATTCACTTGTTGGTGATAATCTATACAAACGCGGTAAGGATGGTTACCTGAGACTGTGTGTCCATGAGAGTGAATATCTTAAGATCTTGGAAACTGCTCACCAAGGTGTAGCAGGAGGACACTTTGGACCGGATCGGGTGATCAAGGCAATTCTATTTGCGGGCTTCTGGTGGCCGACCCTTCACATGGATGCACATACCTATGTGAAATGGTGCGATGTATGTCAGAGGACTCAGTATCCTATACGCAAAGATGAGATGCCACTGAAACCTATGATGGGTGGACGTGCATTCTCTAAGTGGGGAATAGACTTCGTAGGTCCTATTAATCCCCCAGCTAAGGGTTCTCATGCGGAATACATCATTGTTGCGACAGATTATCTCACCAAGTGGGTAGAGGTAAAGGCTACGACAAAGAACGATGCTCAAACAACTGCCAAATTCTTGTTTGAGAATGTATTCACAAGGTATGGGCTACCTATAGAGCTTGTAAGTGATAGAGGCACTCATTTCTTGAATGAAGTGGTTGAAAATCTACTCCAGGAATTCTTGGTAATACACAAGAAGTCTGCCCCTTATCACCCTCAAGCTAATGGACAAGCTGAGAGCACTAATAAGATCTTATGCAATGTACTGACCAAATTAGTGAACACTAAACGCTCTGATTGGGACAAACAGCTACACCATGCTGTTTGGGCATATCGAGTTGCCTACAAAACGGTACTCCAAGCCACCCCCTTTCAGATGGTATTTGGCCAAAACGCTGTGCTACCCTTGGACTTCCTGATTCCTACATTGAGAGTAGCACAAGAGCACGAATGGACAGGTCATGAGCTCTCCTCTAGAATTTTTGACCTTGAACGATTAGGAGAAACAAGGCTGAGAGCTGCTGCAGGGATATATGCAGCCAAGAAGAGACAGAAGGCATACTTTGATGCCCACGTGAAGGATAAAGGCTTGAAAGCAGGAGATCTAGTCTTAGTCTATACGCTAAAACAACACGCGAGGAAGCTAGAAAAGAGAGGCTACGGACCTATGATCATCAATAGGATCTCCACGAGCGGAGCAGTACAATTGGCCACACTAGAGGGTGATGTTCTCCCAAATTATATTAGCGGTTGCAGAGTCAAGTTGTATCAGGAACCCCTCACGGAGGAAATGCTCAGTCGACTCAACACGGCTAAGAAACGCAAAGAGGAAGAAAAGCGAGTTCGAGAAGAAGCTCAAGCTGAAGCTTTAGAACGCATTAGAAGGATGAAATTACGAAGGCAAGGCAGAGATCAGCTTGGAGCGAACGACTATGCAGACCAAGGATTTCCCGTAGCCATGTGTGAAGTGGCAGGAACAAACTCGCATAGGATAATTGATAGACGTCCTTTTGTAACCTTAGAGATAGGACAAGGAAAGAGTGCAAGGACCGTAAGAGCCTTGATTGACTCAGGAGCAGCCACTAGTGCTGTTAAATTGTCTTACTGCCAAGAATTACAATTGACTGTCAATCCTGTGGAAGCATATCTTATAGGATTGGGAGGAGTGGAAACCCCTTGCATGGGCGAGGCGGAACTTCCCCTTTACATTCATGATGAGGCAATGACAGTTAAAGTACTGGTGTGTCAAGATGAAGATCTCACTGAACCTCTAGTCTTGGGTCAAGATTGGATCTATGACCAAGCAATTAACTTAAACCTAAGAAGTGGACTTCTCCAGGTTTGGGTCAATCATAGTCGAGTTACAGTAGAATTAGACAATGGAGCACTCAAGGAACTAGGAAAGGCACAGACTCCTGGTCCTTCCAGGGGTACACATGAAGATGACTATGCTGTTCTTGTTCAAAACCCTGTGTTGCAGAGGAATGACACTTGCAAACAAGGAGTCAGGGATGCAACGGATCTCCCTTCTTTTCCAAAGGCCCGAGGGAGGCAGCAACCAAAGGCGGATCACAAGCAGAAGAGGCAGAGTACTACCTATGTCCGAGATCAAAAGTACCTGCGCAGCAGAATGTCCCAGAAAATAATCCAGGTGTGGGTGCGGAAAGGCGAACACCCGGTGGCACCCACGCCAACAGCACGGGCGAAGACTCTTATTAATAACCATCAACACGTCACTAGTAAGAGGTCTTCCGGAAATTCTTCTGCTAACGTGAAATCTATTTGGGTGCCCAAAAAGTCGATGAAGGCTAGCCCACAATCAAGACAAATTTGGGTGCCTAAGGCTTGTTTGCGGGCTCAAATAGCTACACCAAGAACACACCCTACACAGCATGATACATTCACTCGCACAGCCTACATCCACTCATTTTCAACACCAAGGCACATGAACACGAACAGTATCAGTTGTAAATGGGCCCCTAAAAGGCCTCAGGTTAAAGCTGACACACCTATAAAGCTCTCGAGAATCTCTATGGAACCACGAGTAAAACCCATCCACTGCATTTGGCAGCCCAAGACTTGTAACAAACCCCCTGACCCTATTGTAAATCCATGACCACCTACTAACCGCTTCACTCTTAATTCACATCATTTCGCTTAGCTCTTAGGTCTACCTAACTCCTAACTACACACACCAGCACCGAGCACTTATTAACTCCTAACCACTCCAGAACTTTAAGTTAATATTGTAACAAGGGACACCATGTCATTTTTGTGTCCATGGCAATGTTAACGTTTATTCATATATTCTCACAGAATCAGCTGCGACATTTTCAACATGGCGGAGGCCGCAGGAACTAGCTCTCACACAGAAACAAACCCGCAAGTGGTGGACTTGGACAGTTTACCCGTTTTGCCTGAGACAGTTGAAAGACCAGAAGAGTTGCAGGCCGTCAAAATCATACCTATTGCGGACCCTCCGCGTGGCCACACCATGCCCGTGGGAAAGACTTCACATTGGTTTACCGAGGTAGCAGGACCATTGGGGGAAGGAACGTATCTATGGGAATCAGAGTTGGACTACAATGGAAAGCAAGGCAGATACCATTTCTTTACAAGAGAATTTGAGAAGTTACAAAATGCGGAAGGTCTACGTCCGATATGGGAAAAAGCCGGATTGAGTGCCTATTTCAGTGCCCGACTCCCAAAACCTGACTTCATGCGATGCTACTATCTCATCAACACCTTGACTCCAAATCCGAACCCAAAAGGTGCAAGCTCATTTGTAATTCCATCTCTGACAAAGGGGAATGAGCTCAAGAGGTTTAGGCTATCAAACAATTTGGTGAGAGAAGCTCTGGATATGCGCGGCATGCATATTCCTACAGAGAAGGAAACCCTAGTACCGGACTACATGAAGAATCGAAGTCTCACCAAACTAAAAGACATGGTATCCATGACGCCTAATATTGCAATACACCTTCGCATGTGCATGCAACACTTTGCTTTCCCGGCGCAGGATAGATTCACCATGCCGCACAAAAAGATTTGGTTTAGCTTGTATCTGGCAGAGACACAGAGCCTCACCATCAACCTACCCCACTGGATAATTGATCAGATACACTTAGCTCACAAACGCTGGCCGCGGAAACAGGTTTTATATGGTTGCTGTGCTCTGACAAGAATCATCTATAGGTGTTTGGCTTATGACATCCCAATCCAACGAGCCCTGATGTGGAATCGGGTAGAGCAGCTTCGAGGCAGGACATCCACTGGACCCCCTTCTAAGAAGATGAGAGGCACGGTCCAAGTCCCATGTGCTCAGCCACGTGGAGCCACCCTAACACCAGAAGTCACCCCGCCACCCCGAAGAGTCCGACCATTCACACTCCGACTTCCAAGACGCAGCACCGATGGTTCCACTTTGATATTTCCTCCCATCCCAACGGATCTCGAATTTCCTAGTGGTGCAGCTTTGGAAGAACTCACTAATGAAGACTTCGAACAACTATTACAAGATGTAGAGCTGGAGACAGAAGAGGCACAACAAGCGGAAAATGTACAAACGCAGGCCACAACCTCCCAAGCACCTGTCACACCTGTTGAAGTGGAGGAAGAAGATGATGGAGATGAAGAACAGGAGGATGAGGAGGAGGAGTATGATCAAGAGCAACAAGAGGAGCAACAAGAAGTGCCAGAACTTGTAGGTGCACCTGCATATACAGCTCAACTACGAAGGCTATACGACACTATCAAAGCAGTACAAGAAAGGCATCAGCTCTCTCTGGTATCAGGTCAAGCTTTGATGCAAGAAATGCTATCAGATGAAGGAGTGGACCAACATTTCATTGACACCCTCAAATTAGTGTCAGACTCCTTAGGAGTTCCAGAGGCTGTTCACACCGCAGTCCGCCAGTCCGTAAGGTATGACAAACGCAGAGTGGACACGTTACCACGAGCAGGTAAGACTATCAGGATCCCCGTCACAGAATCAGAAGTACCTATTGAGACCACAGCCACTCCCACAACCACCACTGACCTCTCCGCTGAAACCTTCGTTCAGACATCACCCATCTCACCCCAGCGTCCTCCATCACCACCTTCTCCACCCCCACCACCACCCCCCACCTTGGCAGAAACGACAGTCATCACCTCTACCTCCACTTATAATCCATCCTCATTCAAATCATTCTCATTTCGAGAACCCACCTCACAAGACACCCTCTTCTCCTTCGTCACCAATCCCTTGTACACTTCGTCCCATCTATCCGCTGAGCCCATGACTGGCCATCCCATAATTACCAGCGTAGTTGGAAACCCAGCGCCCACGGAAGGAACCCTGTGTTTTCCGACCTATCCCCCAATACGAGTACCTCCATTCCATAACCCTCACTTCCCAGCTGGCCCCTACACCTCTTTCAACCGGACCTCACCACCCCAATACCCGTCCTTTGTGGAGCAGTTCTTCCGCTCTCCCATGTTTCAAAGGCACCTTCCTCCGATGTTCGCAACGACATCAATTTACACGGACACCACACTCACTTCACCTACCATACCCACCTATATGGTAGCCCCTGCACACACCACCTTGTCTGACCCAATGGACATTTCACCAACCACAGCACCTCTCCCCACGATTTCCCCACCTTCCCCTCCCTTGCCCCCCACCTCACCACTCACATCAGTGGCACACACAGCATTCACTACCCCCCTACCCAATCCCACCTCCTCTGCATTTCAAACTATTTCCCTTGCATCTCATAATGTAAATAGTACGTTCGACACATTACTTCAGTGTGCACATCAGCTACAACAAGACTTCCATCAATTGGAAGAACGCAATGCTACCCTCCAGGCAGAATCTCAACGTCTCCAAGCTAGAGTCACCACTCTTGAGGCTGACTACCTGACGCTCCTAGACGAGCATACCACACTACAGCAGGCTCACTCCGAATTGGAATCAAAGGCATCAACTGTAAATGACCAAGCAGTCAAGGAACTAGAAACAGTGCTTCAAGCGCAAATGATATCTAATGCCACACTCAGACGCAACATTGGGCTATTAAGGAAGCATATGGCCGCAGCACTAGACGAGAACAAACGACTTCAACAACAAAATCAAGACAACTTTGAAGCGGCTATGGAAGGAACCGTAGGAGCAACCATTAGCCCTACCAGATATAGAGCAGTTCCATCAGAAGACATCCGCATCCTACTTGAGGAGCACGCAAATTTCCTGGAGTCATATGAAAAACTAGAGACTGAATGTGCCGCTCTAAAGAAACAGTTAGCCAGTGTACATACTGCTCAACAGGAACCGGTAATCTTGCAACAATCTACAGAAGAAATGGAGACCCTTCGGAAACAGGTGGCCGAACTCCAAGCACGCCTCCTACCATATGAACGACCACCCTCGCCCATTGAAGAACCCGCACCTGAAACAGTAGTGGAAATCCCCGTCGAGGATAGCTACGAAGAGCCCTACGAGCCTATGCCGACGCCTGGTGGTCGAACTACAGAAGAAGGACAAGACACGTTAGAAATTCAAGTTCCAGATTGGGTCAGAAGGGTCGAGAAAGTGGGTAAGACACATGATGATCGTGTGGCAGTGCAAATGCAATCTCTCACGAATCTGGAAGAAACGGTCCTTCGGTCTTCCTACTTTCAACAATTATCCCATCAACGGTTAATCACAACATCAGAATCGCAATACATGCCTTATTTTGTCTTACTACATGATTATAATGCAGAAGTCAAAAGACATACAGGAAAGGAGCCCACATTCGCTACTCAATTTGAGATAGGGGATTTACCGACCGATGCACGTGCTGGCTCGATTTTCCAACCTAATTGGCGTGCACGTTTACTCACCGATTACCCAGAGATGATGAGTACCTGGGCTACCATGCCACTCTATATCAAGTATAATCCATGCTATTGTCCAGTGGTACGTCGCAGATCCTGGCAAGCATTTGCAATCAAGGTACGCAACAATAAAGAGTGCTCGGCCTGGGTTAACTATCCGTATTTTGCTCCACCTCGAGGACCTCCAACCGTAGCCTACATGATATCAACAATTCGACACTGGTCCACACATCTCAATAATGTACCCGACATCGCGGCGAAAATGTGTATGAAGATCTTTGAGCTCATGACCATTGTCTTCAAAACCTTTCGGAATGTCCAAGCTCCATACATCTCCGCCCCTGGATTCGCTCAAGGCAACAAGGATTTAGTCTACGACATGAGCCAAACCCCCTCGGTCACTGTTATCTTTGCTTGGCATGCACGAATCAAGTACTTGCCCGCATGCTTCAAGCAAACATTTGAGGAAATGTTCTCTACGGGCTTCTGGGAATACAATTCCGAAATTTTCATTCCCAGACCCACACATTTGCTACATCTATTCGCAGTAGAACAAGCAATCCATGCAGATCAGTTACGTCTGCCACATCCGGACGTTCCAGGACCAATCGATTGGGATCGTATGATGATAGATTTGGCCAGAGGACTACGCTTACAAGAACATCAGCTTGCCACTCAGGTTGTGGAATATTACATCCAACACCCCCAGCAACAAGGGTCTGTCAGGGACGACAGACGCGAGAGAGGGGGGGTGTTGAGAGCAGTATGGGCACCCAAGGACTGACTAGACAAGGAAGCCAGGGAACCCAAGGATTGACGAGACAAGGAAGCCAACGGAGAGAGTCAGAACAAGGTGAAGGAGTAAGTAGACAAAGCAGTCGACGCAAATCTGGCAGATAGGCCCTTCAATTTTTCCAATCTACATCTTTTAACAGTGATTCTTATCACTAACAATCATTGTAAATACCATTTCATATTTTTGTAGCTCCATTTTGTGCAAGCCAAGGAGTCCTTGAGCTTGAGGAGCCTTAGAAGTACCTACATATCAATTTTCGTATTTTTTAGACTCCGTTTGAGCCCTCAAATTGGCCCTGGAACCTAATTTTTAACTAGGCCGGACACTAGGTATGGACAGGGCCAAAAGCTAGTCAAAAACTATAAAAAGAGCTAGAGAGCTCATTTTTGAGGTTAGATTGTAATTGAAACGAACTTGTAAGAGCATTTTGAAAGTAATCTAAAAAGCTCCATTGATTCTCACTCTCTGTCTTGCCTTGTGTGCGCGTGTGTGTGTATGTGTGTGCATGCTTGTGTGCTTCTCACTCACGCACTTGTGCCGCCACTTGCTCGAGGTCTTCATACCATCCTCACGTCTTCCCGGATTGACATTAAAGGAGGTGCTACTCATCATTGAGCTACAATGTGCGTATGTATTATGTGCATATATGTGTAAACGTCAAAAACCATAATCCTAAAACCCTAACCCTAAAACATATCTCTCTCTCTCTCTCTTTCTCTCTCTCTTTCTCTCTCTCTTTCTCTCTCTCTCTATCTCTATTTATAATAAAAAACAATATTTATAATAAAAAACAAAACAATCACTTACATTGATGTAATTCTTTTGATCGCTCTTGTCAAAGCCCAATCGACGTCGTCTCTTGCCAAATCCCAAAGAATCAGCCAAAAAGCTTTTGCAAAACAAAAGAGAAGAGAAATAAAAAAGAGAAGACATAGAGAAAGAGAGAGATTGTATGTATGTGTGCATATGCATGTGTGTATGCACATATGTGTGTGTATACATATGTGAGTGTGTGTGTGTATATGTGTGTGTATGTATGTATGTGTGTGTGTACATGCAAATATGTGTGTATGTATGTATGCATATGCATGTGTGTATGTATACATGTGTGTGTACATGTATGTATGTATATGTGTGTGTACATGTATGTATGTATATGTGTGTGTACATGTATGTATGTATATGTGTGTGTATGTATATGCATGTGTGTATGTAATATGCATGTGTGTATGTAATATGCATGTATGTACGTATATGTGTGTATGCATATGCATGTGAGTATGTAATATGTATGTGTATGTATATGCATGTGTGTATGTAATATGTATGTGAGTGTGTATGTAATATGCATGTGTGTATGTAATATGTATGTGAGTATGTGTATGTATATGTGTGTGTATGTATGTATGCATCTCTCTCTCTCTATCTCATTCTCTTTCTATTTCATATCTCTCTCTCTCATCTCTCTCTCTTTCACTCTCTCTCTTTCATCTCTCTCTCTCTCTCGCTCTTTATGTTTCTCTAGATCTCTCTCTTTCTTTCATCTATCTCTCTATCTTATTCTATATCAATCAAAAACAAAACAATCACTTACCTTGATGTAATTGATTGGAGCATTTTCATCAAAGTCCACTTAATGTTGTCCTTCATCGAATTCCAAAGAACTCATGCCAAAAAGCTGCTGCAAAACTAAAGACAAAAGAAATTAGAAAAGGGAAAACAAAAAGAAAGAGAAAGGGTGCTACAGTATGTGCGATACTTACCAAAATTTTAGATCTAGAGAAATAGAGAGGTGTGTGTAGAGAAAGAGAGGGAGAGAGGGAGAGGGAGAGAGAGAAAGAGAGAGATGTGTGTACACAGTATGCTCAGAATGTAGTTCGCGCGTGCAAACTCGACAGAAGTGGACTTTCATTCAAAATGCGAGCAAATGTTGAATTTTTGCTCTCGGGTCCGGCTAAAATGTTGCATCGGTATAAGCGTCGGTATGAGCGTCGGTATAAGCGTCGGTAATTTCCAATAAATTACCGACGCCTATACGGAGGCTCATACCGTCGGTATTGCATTCGTGGTTTCTCAAGCATTTTTAACGATCATACCGATGTCGAGGCATGACCGTCGGCATGGACAACATCGGTATGCCCTTGATATGTTGTAGTGAAAACACCTAAAATGGGCAATGCGGCCGTCAAAAATCAACACTGGTAAGGACCGTGCTCCGCTTTAAGCAAATATGAGAGAGCTTTGAAATTGCACCAAAGGCGCTTTTGAGGGAAAGGCCGACTATATAATTATGCGCAAGGGAAACCTACTCAAATGCTAAAAAGTGCCTTTATCTCAATAGCTTGTGGTGATTGGGCACGCCCCTTATCCCTAGGCAAGGGAATAGGCTAGAGTCGTGAGAACTTGCACACCCTTAGTGTTAGGGCATGTAATCTATATGAGACATTCTAAATGAAACAAACTAGCCTTTTGAAGTTCAATCCACAAAAGTATCCCCTCTTCGAGAACTTCTAATATCAAGAAAAGGCATTTTGAATGGTGTTAAAGGTTTATTTACTTTCACCATACATTTAATGTATTTACGTACTCATAATCAATTGGTCTCCTCACATCAAAGTAGTGGATAGACCACAATGGGGAGCCTTTTTCATAGGCAATTCGAGATTAATAATAGATGAAAAACAATTTTATAGAATCATAGAGATTTGCAAAGAGACCTAAGTGGGATATGAACCATGTCACTTCCCTCATACTGTCAAGCAAATCATAGTGGAACCACACTATAGTAATGATATTGTGATGCATGATTTTTTTTCGAGCTTGGATGTTCATTCATAGTTTGTGAGCACATATCAACTTGTTCTACATATATACATAGCTTTTTATTGATCCCACAAAGCAGAGGTTTAACATTGAAAGAAAAATAACAAATGAATGGGTATAGTACCCACAGGATCTCATGTATCCCACAAAGCAGGGGTTAGACAAGGTCTACATAACTCGTTTAAGTACGAACATACATCTTGGTTACATGCACATGTTATTCTTAGCTTTGATCCCAAAAATAGGCACCAGTTTATCGACATTAATCATCTTATATAATTTCTTAAGGAATGAATGGCATACTTCAGGCTTTCTTGCTTAAAAAATATTGGATCTTCAATTTTAAAACCTTCTTCTATGCTTCTTAAGTCTAGAAAGATTGAATGTGTGCAACTATGAAAATGAGAAGGAAATGGATCCATGTAACAAGTGAAATGAGTAATGAGTAGGAACTCAAAACAAGAGTGGATTTGCTTAAGGGAGGACCAAAATGGTATTTGATAAAGTTGATTGAACTATGACTATATTATTAAGGCATTTTGAAGTGGATGTTCGTTACCTTTCCGCATTATAGTGTCATAGAATGTGTGTCACAAGGCTTTTGTAATGTGTACCATGTGCACTTCAATCATACCCCATAAATCTTTATTGCATTGCTCCTCACTCTCTCATCATGTCACGATTATGATAGTAATGTGTGAAGATACTTAGGATTCCAGTAGCGTTTTTTTCCTCTATAGAGGTTTTTCCCCACTTTGTATATAGTCTATGTGTGAAGATACTTAGGATTCCCGGAGCGCATAGAGGTTTTTTCCCACTTTGTATATACTCTATGATGAGTTACTTATCTTTTTACATTTTAAACTTGGAGTTACTTATCTCTTTCAATTCCACACATGCGTTGTGTGTTAAAATGTGTGTGTGTGTTCTTACTCTTACAAACTCTAAAACTTATGTAGCCCAAAGGTTCTTTAGGTTTCATCTCTAGCACCCTACTTTCTTTCATATTGTCATCGTTTGTAACCTTTGTTCCTTATGTGTGTGCATGTCAGATGGTAGTGAAATTTTTCCCGTATGATTTCCTTTCCCCTCCCCACCTCCGATGCTCTTGCATATCCCCTTTCACATGGAAACCACTACCTCCATCGTCTAAACTTATGCTACATGATACCTCACATCGCAACCACTACCTCCATCGTCTAAACTTATGTTACACGATGATCTCCATGAAAGCTTTTTTAAAGAAAGTTCGATCATTGAGATTTACTCTTTCAAATTAATTTGAAAGTACAAGGAATGTGTAGCATCCATGGGACTCCCAATCTCGCAAGCAAGGGTTGGACACTTAGCAACTTCTAAGATATAAAACCCGAAGGTCCGCTAAAGTGAAAAGGAAAAACCTTAAAACGAGATGAGATAAATTGTTTGAACTGAATACACCGAAGACTCAACAATCCCCCAAGAGGTTAATTTAAACAGCTCACCACCTTAAGTAGTGAAAGTGTCCAACCACAATCCCTAATGATTGAACTCCCACCCTTGATGTTGAAAAGCAAAACGCTCAACCAATTGGGCTACTTCAGGTGATTTGTGTAAGTGCTTGTTCCTTGGACGAACCTATTCTTGATGGAAATTTATGCAACATGTAATACCTTGCGCACTACACTTGTCCCTGACACACATGTGAGGTGCATCAGATTTCATTCCAATTTTCTTGCTTCACACATGCAATGTGTGCAAGTGATATTGGATGACCTCACATCTCGTTGTTGAAAACAACGTTCCTCACCCAGTAGTGACAAGTCCATGTTTTTCTATTACAGAGATATTAACAAGTTCCTCATAGTACACAGAAATTAACAAGTTCGTCATAGTACAGAGATATTAACAAGTTCCTCCATCTATTACAATGAATTCTCATCAACGGCTTGAGAACCTGACCATTGTTACTTGTAGCATCAGACATAGTCTATAAACGTTGGAGACCAAAAAACTTGAGTGGCCCTCTAAGTGAACGAGCAAAATCTATTTTTCCTCATTAGAAAACATTTTAGTTTCTACTCAACCAAATGTGCCCCACAATGTAAGACTTCTCCAAATATTCCAGAGCACCAAGTCCATCTTAAAGCAGCAAGACAGTAGAATTTCTTGGGGACCCAACTAATGGTTACCTTTGAATCTCTGATAAGGTTCGAGAATTTGCCAAAAATTCTTTGCATGCCATCACTGCACAAAAAGATGAGCCAAATCCTCCACCTTGCCAAAAAAGTGAACATAAACCTCCATTAATATTAAACTTCTTAGACTTTTCTCCTCTCTAGAGACCCTTGTGTACACTCATCCAAAGAAGAATAGAGTGTTTGATACTAGATGGAAATGCCCATATACATGAGAATCTACATCTCGACTGACTATTGGTCCATTGAACAATCCATATCTTGTTTGATTTGTCAGAAATCTTGGAGATAGAACCTTTGTTAGCTTTAAATTGCTTTCACATTTCCTCAACAATTTCATGGATATCTAGCTTTTTGACTCTTCAGCAAGCTTGTCTCTATTGTATATTATGGAATCATGGAAGGTTAAATGGATTTTTAATGTTTTAAATGTCCAGAAGGTTTTAATGTAGTTTTGTTTGATCTAGCAAGTGAAGAAGCATGAGGGCATGGATACAAGTGGATGCGCATAAATAAATAAATAAATTCGAAGACTAAATCAAAGACTTCTAAAATAAGTTATATTTAGGTTTGACTTGTTGTAAAAGTAGTCGTTCGCTTTAGAAAGCGACGCCTTTTGTAAATAAAGTAGTTTTTCCTAAAAGTCGCTTCTAAAAGGGACGGCCCTCATGTAACTTCTATTTTCAGGACATAATAGAAATAAACCTATAAATACGGGTACTCTGATATACCTGTTTTGTCTTCTTTCTAGCTCTATGTGTGCATGCACTGAAGATCCTGATAACAGTGGTATCAAAGCATGGCACGTATCACTCCGGAGGAGATTGTTTGTCAAGGGGATTGTTTATGTTTTCTGTTCACGATCCGGATCCGTATCCAAATCCGAATCCGCATCCGCATCTGCATCCAAATCCGCGTCCGCATCCGCGTCTTCTTCTGCTTCTGCTTCTGTCTTAGTTCAGAACCAAAACCTACGTTTACACCTGCATTTACACCTGCGGCTTACTGCAAGGCGTCGACTAAGGCAAAGAACTTAGGCAATACATTGGCAGCATTGGCACCCAAGGCTCCCTTGGCGATCGTTGGCTACGTGTGAGGCAATTTTAATTTTGAGTGGCAATAGAGAGTTTTAGACTCCCTAAGGTAGTAGGATTTGAACCCACAACCTCCTACTTACAAGGGAAGTACTTTAACCACTACTCCATCTCTTTGAGTTATCAGTCTATCTCCCTTTTGTGATATTTACATCAACTTTCACCTCCCTCTTCCTTTTCCAAGTCCCAAGCTAAGCTCACACATGTGGAAGCGCCCGTCAATTTTCCTAGGGAAGTGCATCATAAAAAGGGATGACTTTCACTATATAACTCGGATTTTAGCATATAATATATCATTGGAAAGCTCTCAGAACAAGCTTTTTAGTTAACCTATTAGATTGAGAATCCAACATAGTTTGAAAGAGGGATTTTGTTTTCTGGATATGGACCCTACCGCTATGCTCCAATTCGATGGATGAAAGGATGGATGATTTTTCCTGTCATGGCTCTCTATTCGACGATTTCTATTCCAATGAGTCATATTCAAAAAATAAGAAAGTCAAGTCTGCTACCAATTAGTTGGTAGGAAGAGCGCAGTTATGGTTGAATGATCTTTTGAAAAGGAGGACAAAGGTTAGCAAAGGATATGAAAAAAGCTTCATTGGTCAATTCATTACGTTGATAAAAGTCGTTTTAGGTTCTAAAGCCTTCTCTGAATCATTTATGCTCTTTAATAGATGAAGTGCTATTATTCAATAAAGCAATCTATCCATGCTAGGGAGCTTCCTATAAAAGAAAGTTTAATTTCCTCACATATTCATCATTAGGGTGGTACAACATTTTCACTTTTATACAAGCTTTCCAAATTCTGCTAATCACACGACTACCCACAAGAGAATAAATTTGAGGAGAAACGATGACATCCCACAAGCTATGATTGATCCAAGATTTATAATTAGTAATAGTGAACAATTGAATATCTCTTTTAATCAATACAACCCAAACGTTAGTAGAAACCAAGCTCCTTAGCACCCACTTGGCTTCTAGATTCTCTGCCATTTTCATATGACATAAAATACCCATCCCTCCTTCTTTTTTTGCAGACAACAAGTACTCCAAGCCACCTTTGGCACTTTACTCACCTAACAGGAACCACCCCAAATAAATATTATAGCAGGAGCATTAACTTGATTAAGCTTCGTTTTTGAAGGAAACCAACATGCAAAGAAGTAAGTAATACAAAGCATAAGATAATGATTTAAAAATAAAAGTTATGAGAGTTATAGAATTATGGCAACTATACCATTTGAATATTTTTGCTCTAATCTTATATAACACCAAATCCCACCTTTGTTTGATGAGACTTGTAATCACATTGGAATAGCTAACAATCTTAAAATTTCACCTTCCTACAAAATATGACAACCAACCCTAGAAACACAATTAGGAATAACATTGTTAGAAGCTTTGAAAATAGTCTTATTGTGATTTATTTTAGAACCATTAGCCATACAAAAATGGTCAAACATTCCAAGAAGATGGCAACAAAGGAGGTATCTACATTACAACACATGTTAGTATCATCAACAAATGTGTAAAGACCCAATCGGTTAGGAGAATTAGGAATCTTCATACCCTTGATCGTCCCCTCGTCTAAAGCATCTTTAACAAGCCAATCTAAGGCATCACTAGCTATGAAAAATAGGAGAGGAGCTAGAGGGCATCCTTATCTTATAGATCTACAAAGTCTAAAAGGCTCATATAACCTACCATCCAAGGAGACTCTAGATTAGGCATTTCCAAAGAGGGTACTCACATACTTGATAGATTTCCTACCAATACCCACATCTGAAGGGAATGAAAATTAAAATTTCACTCTACTCTATCATAAGCTTTGTCAAACTCCACTTTAAAGAAGAAAAAATCCTTCTTTTTGTCTCTAGCACACTGAAGACCTTCCCAAATAGCAATGATGGCATCAAGAATAATGAATACTTTTTGTTCACAACGAATAATTTGAGTCATAATAGGACTACGTCTTCTAACAAGAGAAGAGGAGAAGATCTTATATATGGCATTCAAGCACGTAATATGCCTCCAATTGTTAATATCTTCTTTATTACCTTTCTTATGAATCAATCCGATAACTCTAGTGTTAACATGGATAGGAAAAAAATCTTTTCTAGAAGCCTCTTCCTAGATCAAGAGAATATACGGAGTCAAGAATTCTTTAAGATGCAAGAAGAATTCATAAGGATCCCATCAATACCAAGAGATCTGCACGGTTTTAATTTATAGATGGTTTCTTTAATCTCACCAATAGTGAGGGGTAGGTCCAAAATAGAGGCCAGGATTTTAGGAATCATTCTCTTCCTTTTAAGAGCAATGGTAACTCTAGCTCTTTGGATATCCTCCCATGACTTGCGATTACTAGAGAAAGCATCAATAAAGGAGCATTTGGCCTCATGCAAATTATCCTCAATGTTGATGGCAGACTACCACTCCTCTTACTCATGTAATCCTTAATTTCCTCTTTTTTTCATCAAGGAGAATATACTATTATTAGGTCTGAAAATCTTCCCAATTGTAAAGTTAAAAGGACTCTTAATAGAAAGCCTCAAGCATTGATTGGAGAAATTGTAAGAAATTATCTCAACCAAATGGCCAATGGAGGAAGAAATGTATATCATTTCCTCCCCCCTTACCGAGGTTATGATTAGTGTAATAACAGTCATAAGGAGAAGAAATAGCTCTCAAATTCACCATTACCTTAGTGTTTCCAAGCTCAACTTATTGCAAAGAAAGAAAATCAAGCAAGCCATTCAGACTATTCAGCCAATGATTGATGCTTTTAGCTCTAACTAGGTCAGAAATGCCTTTCATGTTAATAGAAGTGATATGGAGAGATTCCATAGCAAAAAATAAGAGGGGAAAGAAGCAAACTAGCGAGACTTTCTAGAGACACAAAACCAAACTTACTTTTTGTTGGACTTGTTAAGCTTAATCAGAGTTCTAGAGGTTCTTTGGACCTCTTTCCTTTTGGGTTTACCTTGAAAATTGGGGGACTTTTCTGCTTGAGACATAGCCACATCTTCTTGAGAGGGTTCTGCTTGAGCCATTTTATTCATACTCTCTTAATCAACATTGTTTACCTCTTCTAAAGAAACTTTATCAGACACAATTGAGGTGTCAGAGTCATTAAACGATTTCTCAATATGATGCACAAAGTCAATATCATTCCTTTTATTGCTCACCATTGTCCATTCATTCTTGTCATCACCATTAGTTCTGAATTGGACCAAACTTTACCTGAGTTTGTTTCCATGATGTTATTGAGTTGGGGTCCTGTAGTTTCCTCTTCATGCTGCAATTCCTATTGCACCTATTGAAGAGAAAAGTCATGGGGATGGTAGAGATGCTCAGGCACATGCATTGATAGCCTTGTCTATCAAATGTGCCATTATTCCTCACATTTGCTCTTGCAAAACAACTAATGATGCTTGGGATACACTTACCACATTGTACCAGGCTAGGAACGAGGCTCATGTTGCTTACCTCCGAAGATAGTTGGAGAGTGAGCATATGAATGAAGGTGATTCTATGGATAATTTTCTAACAAAGATCAAAGATTTGAAGGAACAATTAATTTTTACTAATGAAGTCTTGCCTGACAGTTCACTTGTGCAGACTATTCTGAATGGTCTTCTTGATTCATACCAAAGTTTTGCTTCTACCCTTTGTTTGATGATGAAAGGCAATCTAAACGCCTTATCTATTTTGTTGCATGAAGATCAGTCTAGGCAGAACAAGTCCATTATGCATGTTGCTGATCAAGCTTTCTTCGCTAGTCCGAAGGGTAAAAGTAAATGGAGCTCTTCTATTAGTAAGCAGAAATAGACTACTTCTGCACAATGAAAGAAGGATGATAGAGATGACAAGAAAACTGAAAAGAAGAAATTGTTTTGCAAATATTGTAAAGGAAATGAACATATCATTAAGAGTTGTCCAAAACCGGCTCCTAAAGAGGCAAAGAAGAAAGAGGCCAGAATAGTTGTTACAGAGGCCTCTACATCGAAAACAGAGTCTGATAATCTTGTGTAGAATGAAGAATTGGTGTTTACTACTATTTGCAGTTTGGACACATCTTCTCATGAGTAGTGTATGTCTATAGTAGGCTCATATGTTTAGTACTTTGATAGTGGGGCAACCAAACATATTACCTCATAGTGCAGTTTCTTCACTTCACTTGAACCTGACCCTACAAGGAGTAGTATCACATGCACCAACAACTCCTATTATCCTGTTATGGGAGTTGGTAAGATCATTCTAACTACTGCTCATGGTAGTTCTTTTACATTGTTAGGTGCTTTATTTATGCCAGGGATCAAGAAAAATATGTTATCAGTTTTTGCATTAGCCAAGATTGGCTTGGTTGTGAAATTTGTTGATGATAGATGTACAATTCATGATCTATCAAATGGTGAAATGATTATTGCTTCTGGAATTTTATATTGTGGGTTGTATAAGCTCATAGACTATGAAAAATCTCTAACTCATTCAGCATGTGCAATACATGATTCTCACACTATGTCAGATGCAAAGCTTTGGCATGCATGCTTTGGTCATCTGAAATTTTCTAGTTTGCTACACTTGCAGAAATCAGAAATGGTGTCCTTTTTGCCCAAACTTGAGGCACCTGGTAAACATGTATATGAAGGCTATATTCTAGGAAAAATGCAGCACTCCTCATTCCCAAAGGATGGTTTAGTTGGAGCTGCTCAGAAATTGCAGCTTCTTCACAACGATGTTTGTGGTCCTATGCAGACACCCTCTTTTGGGAACTACCTTTACTTCGTGAATTTCATCAATGATTTTTCTAGGAATGCATCTGTATATCCATTAAAAGAAAAGTCCGAAGTGTTTATATGCTTCAAACAATTTTTGGTTTTGGCTGAAAATCTGTTAGCATGTAAAATGGGCACCCTCTGTTCTGATCGAAGGGGGGAATATATGTCTACCATCTTTAATGCATTTTTGGCTGAACATGGGATAAAACATCAATGTACACTGCCATAGACACCTCAATATAATGGAGTTGCTGAATGGAAGAACAAGTCACTCATGGTGATGGCGAGTTGTATGGTCAAGAGCCACTCTTTACCACATAGTTTCTAGCTTGAGGCTGTTATGTGTGCAACATATGTACTTAATGGTGTCCCACTAAAGCATTGCAATCTATCACTCCATATGAGGCTTGGCATGGTCACAAGCCATTTATTTCTCATGTACGTGTTTTTGGTTGTTTGACATATGCATTAGTGCCTGAACAACAACACAAAAAAATGGATGACAAAGCAATGAAATGTAGTTTTGCTAGGTATAGTTCTTAAATCAAATGATATTGTCTGTATGATCCACAGACTAAACACATTTTGGTTAGCCATGATGTTCTTTTTGTGGAAGATGCTATTCAACAATTACTTTCATGTACTAAGGAGACATCTATTAGCTCCAAAGACATGTATGGTACTTTGCCGCCTCTTTTTACAGGTGGATAGTCTAGTGATAGTCCTAATGATTCAACTTCTCAGCCTTTACAGGTTTCATGTGATGATGCAAATCATTCTATTTTTGATGCAAATTTACATGATGCACTTGTTCATGAGAGATTGATATTTAGGAGGCAAAAATTATTCCAAAATGGCTAGGGCAGAATTTGCGTGACAACAAATTAGATGAAACTTTATCATATCGTACTTGTTCAAGCTCTCATAGTTCTTCTTTTGCATCAGATTGCTCTGCTATGGCTGCCTCTAGTCTCTGTGATGAGAATGAACCTGTTTCGTTTGATGAAGCACAAAATTCTAAAAATTGGATGGCTGCTATGCAATGAGAAGATGATGCTATCATGCAAAATGATACCTAGTCTTTATGTGACTTGCCTCTTGGTAAGAAGGCCATTGGCACTAAGTGGGTATACAAGTTGAAGCATAAGCTTGATGGAACAATTGACAGGTATAAGGCTAGGCTTGTTACAAACGGTTATGCATAGGAAAGAGGAATTGATTTTGATGAGACCTTTGCTCCTACATGCTAAATGACTACTCCTTGTAGCATCTGTGCACTTGCAACTCATCTTGGTTGGAATGTACATCAATTGGATATTAAACTACATTTTTGAATGGTGACTTGCATGAAGAAGTGTATATTTTTCAGCCCCGTGGATTTGTGCAGAAAGGGCATGAAAACTAGGTTTGCAAGTTGAAAAAGACTTTATATCATTTGATACAAGCACCACATGCTTGGTATGAAAAGATACATGGCTATTTGATTGCACATGGTTTTGAGAATAATTCAACTGAGAGCACCTTATATGTTAAGTGTGCAAATGATGTGCACTTGATCATTGTGGTCTATGTTGATGACAATGAGCAGTCTTATGCACTACCCAGGTGTCAAGCATTGGTTTGCGATTAAGCACATCATTCGCTACTTGAGTGGTACCTGACTACTTGGATTGTTTTATCCCAAGGGGGATCACTACTGCTAGATTTACATGCTTTTTCTAACTCAGACTCGGCTAGTTTCTATGACACTCATGTGTCCACTAGTGGCTTTTGCTTCATGCATGGTAGCTCATGTATATCTTGGTTGAGCAAGAAGTAGCCTACTATGGCCAGTTCTAGTTGTGATGCTAAGTATAGGGAAACTTTCACAACGATTGTCGAGTGTGTGTGGCTCAGATGCCTTATGGCTGATTTGGGTGTTGGTTAGTCTTCTGCCAACACCATCTTCACTGACAATCAGAGTGCATTGGCCTTTGCAAGGAACCCCATGTTTCATGCTCGCACTAAGCACATTGAGGTGCATTATCATTATGTGAGGGAGAGGTTCTCTGTTGGAGAGATCAGCTTGGCATATGTGCCCACACAGGAGAACATTGCAGACCTTTTCACGAAGGCTCTTCCTAGGGAGAAGTTTGAAGCTTTCCGCAAAGCTTTGGGCTTACTTCCTTTTGTGGATTTATAGCACATAGCTTGACACTTCCTTATACATGAGTGCCAGATCCTTGTTCACCGCATCACTCCGAGGGTGATTTGTTAATATATCTAGGTAGTGATGTGTGTGAACACACTAGGACCGTTGGGGCACTTTTTTTACTCTTTAGGAGGTTTTTCGCCCATCTTGCATATACACCTATTTCTCTAATGGGCTACTTATCTTTGCACATTCTAGTGGTAATACATCCAGTATTATGTGTTGTGCTCCAAGCTTCTTCTTCTTCCTTGTGCTATTCGTGTGCTTCTGCAGACCTCGAACTCCAACAAGTCTTTCATCTACCAAGGAGAGGATTTGAACCCTCAACCTCACATTCACAAGTCAAGTGTCTTACCACTACAATATTCACTTGTGTTGTCACTCTACTACTTTTTACTTATATTTAATATAACTTTCAATTGATTCCCACGAACCACCCTTCCCTTTTTTGTTTGAATTCAAGGATTGTTGAAATTGTTTTCACATCTTTATTAAGGGGTTTCTTCTTCTACACACCTATGGACCCTACACAAACCATGGAGGACTTTGGTGAATCACCTCCACCCAGAGTACCACTTGAACAATAGCTGAAGCTCTTGCGACATGAACTTCAAGGTGCCCAAAATGAGATACAAGAACATGATGAATTACTTTAAAAGATGCATTTCAAGGAAGATAAACTTGCATGGGTGATGAAGGCAATTATTATGGCTCAAGATAATGACACATATTCCAATATTGGTGTAAAGAACTTCCAATTCTCATGTTTTGATGGACATAAGGATGGTCAACTTGTTTTATCATGGTTATCACATTTTGACGATTTTTCTTCAAATGAATCCTACTCCAAAAATGATAAAGTGAAGTTTGCTACTAATTATTTAGAAGGAAATGCCCAAATCTGGTGGAATTTTTTAGCACACAGTGTAGATTATCCCATGATGTGGAAGGACTTTAAAGAGAAGTTAAGGATTCTTTTCTTCCTCCTCAGTTCCATGTACATGTTTGAAATTCGTGGACCAAGTTTGCATGGAAGGAGGGTGATAGAGTTACAACTTAAACCATGAGATTTTGGAAAAGTCTTACTTGTTCGCATGCTTCAAGATGTTCTTGAATATACTCTATAGAGGAAGTATGAAGACGGTTTGGAGATGGGGATCCAAGCCAAGCTTCACATACTTTGGCCTACAATGCTTTGCAAAGATATTTCTTTTTCTCATCATGAAGAGAAGGAGTTTTAGTTGATTACCAAGTTGATATGTTTGCAAACAACTATGTCAATGACAGCTACTTGACAAGCATAATTTCCCTTTAAAATGCAATTTTACTACCTCTTCTTCTCTTTTTTTCCACGAGCTCCTCAATCTAACTATCCAATAACACCCATAGCCTTATCCCTCCAACCTACCAAACCCCCTACCTTTCAAAAGTCAATGATGGATGCTAAAAAATAGAGACCATGTATTACCCATTGGAATTGTGGTAAACTTGGACATATTATAGTGAAGTGAAGATTGTAGCCTCTCCATATGAATCCTATTGCAACCCAAATACACAACATGGAGGCTGTCCATGAAGAAATTCCTCCTCTTTTGGAAGAAGAAGCACTAGAAAAAGATTTAAGTAACTTGGGTTATGAAATTTTTGTTCATTCTTTATTTTGCATGCAGGGTAGTATTATTAACAAAATTGTTATTTTACATGATGATGGTAGTTCACATGATTTTATTTCACATTTCATTGTAATAACTCAAATTAAAGACGTTTCCTTCCTTGTATAAAGTTACGACTACATTTCAAGGAAGTATATATAATGTAACAAGAGAAGTGCATGACATTAAAATTTTTATCCCTTTGCAACCTTACAATGCTATACTTGGTATGCTGTTTTGGTCAAATTATAACCCATGTTTTCAATATCATATGCATACCTTTGATTTTGAATTTAATGGTAAACACATTTTTTTGTTTGCAAGGCATGAATTCCAAACATTTGCACTAATTAGTCATACTCAAGTAAAATGTGCATTTAGGAAAGGTTCCAATTTTTGCATGATTTCTCTAAATGTCATAAATGAGTATAATCATACCCTTTTTGATGCACATAAAACTTTTATGACTGCTTATAAGGATTTCTTTATGTGTGATTATCCTTCTAAACTACCACTATCCTGAGGATCCTTTGACCATAGTATGGATCTAAGTCCGAGTAGTTCTCCTCCTCATAAAGAACCTCATAGGCATGACCCTTTCCACCAGAAAGGAAATAGAAAACCAAGTTAAGTATTTACTTCAAAAAGGACTTATAAGGCCTAGTTCTTCTCCATTTGGGGCACTTGTTCACTTAATGGAGAAAAAGAATAAAACTTATAGGGTGTGAATTGAATATAAAGCCTTCAACAAGATCAGAGTTAAGAATTGATACCCCTATTCCTTAGATAGATGACTTGCAAGATAAACTTTGATGAGCCCATATCTTTAGTAAGATTGAGCCATTATGAGTTTTGGTAATGATTTTTGAACTTACAAATGCTCCTACTACATTTGCACGTATAGTGAATAATATTTTCTTGATTATTAAGATTTCTTTCTTGTTTTATATGATGATATGCTAGTTCATAGTAAAAATGAAAATGAGCATGAGAAACATTTAGAAATAGTTTTTAGTCTGTTATGTAAGAACGCTGTGGTCGAGATCTTGCGCGCTTAGGGGTGCACACAGTGTGCCAAGAAAATGACCTTAACTCTCTAACACAGTACTCATGGAAAGGAAGAGAGATGAGTGACAAGAGCTAGATTGATAAAACATGAGAACATAGTGTACCTTGAGTATTCACAATGTTGACATCTTGGATTTGATTGAAATCTATGGAACTCTATGAAATTGGGGTTTTTAAGCGGAGCAGTCATCCATAAACTTATGAAAGCTAAACTTGTTTCCTCTTAAAAGAACTCATACCATACACAAAAAGATCATTTACGAATTATGTGACAACAAATTCAAACATTGGATGAATTACATGAACTTCTTTTCACGTGTGAATTCGGAACTCAGTTTCTTCAAAATATGTTAGAAACGAAGAGAGAATGCATGCACAACTCATTCTG
The DNA here is from genome assembly GCA_020310875.1 of Ceratopteris richardii. Classification (NCBI taxonomy): domain Eukaryota; kingdom Viridiplantae; phylum Streptophyta; class Polypodiopsida; order Polypodiales; family Pteridaceae; genus Ceratopteris; species Ceratopteris richardii. The sequence goes on along the minus strand of CM035439.1, from coordinate 103,477,663 downwards.
TACAAAAATCATTGCAATACATATGTTATTTCTTGCAAACCTGTTACATCTGCATGCAAAGGACCCACTTCAGCATTTCAATCCTCAACTTTGTATAATACTGATGCAAGTGCACCAAAGTGTAACAACCTCTAGAATGCTTTTACAACAGAGTATGACATTTGAGTTCACATTCAGAAACAAATATAAGCCTTCCCTTCGGTTTTTCTGAACAAAGGCTATAAACAGAAAAAAAGTGTGTAGCAACATGATCATCAATGGATACCAGAAGATGTAAATGTAACTTTTAAAGAAGCAACGTTGTATGTATTTCAGAAGACGTCTACAACAAAAATTATTGCTTTAACATTGCAACATTATATTGCTTTATGATTTAGTTATGCACAAACTTCAACACATCCTTATTTGAATCACAACAGTATCAAAAACATCGACAACAATGTAAAATGCTCTATCTGCGAACTAGTCCTTTCAACATCATTTCAATAATAGATGGTTTTCATCAAATCGGTTTCACGATTGATAGCATTCAGATCTTACGACAGAGAAACAATATGCATCATGATAAGAGTTCATTGAAGCTTTTCAATCAGCTTTGCATGAAACACACACACACACACAAATAATGCGCATTTATCTGTGAGCTAGTAGAGAAAATAACACATAACATATCACAGAGTGCAGTTCAAGTGTGAGTATTTCTTGCATAATCAACCTGCTTCAAAATTGTCACTTCGTAAAACATCCAATCATATATTATCAATAGACTTAAGAAAATCCAAGGTCCATGTGATCTCAGGTATTCCCTCTCTATTCCCTTAGCGCCATTCATAAAACAACAAAGAAAAGGAAATTTGTTGAATCGATTACTTCTCTTTTAACATCACATCAATGACTCACTTTTTGCATTATTATCATACGAACAACAAGCGCACCATTTAATTAACATCTCCAACCAACATGATTCGAAACTGAAAGAATGTTCATAATAGATTCTCAAAAGACAATTATGAGAGCGCTTAAATTATCATTCGAACTTATTTAAAAGCAAAGAGTTAACACTCATATGCAAAACCATATTGGTTTCTGTACCTTTTTGAAATTTCTTGCTACGCTCTTCGAAGTCTTCATTTGCACCAATTGAGGCAGATTATTTAGCGTTCCTTGCTCACGGCCTTTGAAATCTATGGCAGTAGCCTTCTGCAAAACTTCCATCAGCTTCAAGTGCATACAAGATCGCAAGAGTGTTTTCCTGCCCTTCATCGAAAAATGAGTTCTTAGACCGTGCGACAACATGCCAATTCCTTTATTCTGGTCAACGGCTAGTTCGCTCTCTTCAGAAAATGGCAATTGTTGATTGTCTTTCGAACACCATTCGAACACCAAAGATGATAGCAAAGTTCCCTCATAGCACCCAGAACAGTTGCGTCTGATGTTCCCTTTTTCCTCCAAACTTTCTCGAAGCCCTCCAAAATAGAAAAACGAAGACAGTGCATGAGCGCCCTCCAACTCTCTCTTTTTTTCTCCTGAACGTGTGTCCTCCTCTTCAGATTTCCACGAGAGACCTCTCTTTTTTTTTTCGGAATGCGCCTCTCCTCTTCGGTATATTCCCAAACCCTTGAGCCGCTTCACTTTTCCCAATCCTTTTTGTGTGTAAGTCCTCAAACGCCACCAAGCACGTCTTCTCATCAAGCCATAGAAGATCGAATGCATGACTCCACTCCTCTATGTCAACATCATATATTCTTTGTCAGCACATGAACTTGAAATGCCTATCCACTTTTCTCCAAAGGCTTTCGATACTATGAGTGGAATCACCACCACAAAACACTTTATGCCAATCTTGAAAATAGTTAATTTTTCCAATGTAAATTAGAATATTTAGTGTGTATTATATCTAGTCAAAGAGTGCATGTAGACCCAATGAAAATCAAAGTAACTATAGAATGCCTATATCTGAATCAGTCAATGATGTATATTCTTTCCTTGGTTGGCTAGTTTCTATAAGAAGTTTGTTAGAAGTTTTTCTTATTTAGCTCTTCCCTTGAATTTAACATTAAAAAAGAAAATAAAATTTGCCCGGGGGTTAGCACAACAACAATCTTTTGAAAATCTCAAACATGCACTTTCACATGCATCTCTTTTGCAATTATCTGATTTTGCAAAACCTTTTCATAAAGTTAGATATGCTTATGGCTCAAGTATAGGTGCAATTTTAATGCAAAACAATCATCTCATTGCATTTGAAAGTAAGAAACACAAGCCATATGAAAAGAACTATAGTAGGTATGATAAGGAACTATTAGTTGTTGTGCATGCTTTATGGACTTGAAAACACTACCTTATGGGTTCTGAAGTTTTAATCAAAACAAAACAACAAGTTATCAAGCACTCATTAAATCAACCCTTAATTTTTGATAGACATATTGAATGGGATTCTTTTATTTAAAATTTTTAGCCTATGATTCAATATCAACTTGGAAGCACTAGTATTGTAGTAAATGCTCTTAGTAATTTTCCATCATTGCAATTACATTGTTTTTTTATCCATAATATTTTTGCCATTCATATTCATTCATTCCATGACATGGTTCCTACTTATGCTTCATATTTGTATTTTCCATGTGCATGGAATGATTTTAACAATTCTCCATTTTCAACTGATGAGCATTTTACATTTCATAATGGATTTTTGTATTTTGAACACAAATTATGGACCACTTAGGCTTTTATAGATTTTTTTAATGAAAGAAATGCATGAACGATCTTATATGGGACATAGTGGCATATAAAACACAACATCTGCTTGCAAAGATTTCTTCTTTTGGCCACATATGGAAAACAATATTGCACATTATGTTTCCCAATGCATTGTATGTCAACGTGTCAAATGTTATCATGGTAAAACATTTGGATTGTTAATGCCATGTCCCATTTTGAAGGAGCCATGGGAACATATTTCTATGAATTTCATCACTAGTAATCTTATGAATTCATCTCATAATGACATGATTTGGACAATAGTTGATAGATTTAGTAAATATGCATATTTCATTCCATGTAAAAAGCCCTTGTTTGCACCTCAAACTGCTAATTTTTTTAATAAAAAGTATTTTCCCACATCATGGTTTCCCAAAATTTATGCTATCTGATTGTGATGTTTGTTTTCACAATCATTTTTGGATTGCAGTATTTCAACATTCTGGTTCAAATAAAGATTTTAGTATTGCATTTCATCCTAAAAAGTAATGTAAATATTGAAGCTACAAATAGCACTATTATTGATTTATTACATTGTTTCCATTAGATAGTCAAACTCTCTAGGATAAGAAATTACCATTACTTCAATTTTCGTACAATAACACAACACATACAACTACTAACCATGCACCTTTTGAAATTGTCTATGGTTAAAAGCCTCCCACTCCCATGTTACTCACTCAAACTGATATTCCTATGGATGATTCTGTTGCTTAGGATCACATTTCTATAATTCAAGATTTTCACGAAAACATTAGGAAAATTCAAGAGTTTTACGATTGTAATGTTAGTAAGAAATGGTTCAAAAAATAATTTAAGGAAAATTATTTAGTATGGTTACATATTATTCAGTGATGTTTGGAAAATATTCTACAACATTCTAAAGTCAAACTTGCACCACTCCATTATGGACCATTTTGATTCTACAACATTCTAAAGTTAAACTTGCACCACTCCATTATGGACCATTTTGCATTATTCAAAAGATACATGATAATTCATAAAGATATACCATCTAACTGGAACATACATAACTCTTTTCATATTAGTTTACTAAAACCGTTCAAAGATCCTCCTTTTCTTGAAGAAGAATATGAAATCTTAATTCATGAGAAATTAATTGATCATGATGTCACTACTACACATAAAGGTACTCAAATATCATAGATATTTAGTAAAGTATAAGAATCATTATATTGAAGAATGATAATGGATCCATAAGTCTTCATTAATGCCTCATTATGATTACTTAATTTCTCATATCATTCACACTCACAATAATTTAATTCCTCCAAGATACATTTCCATGCATGTGTTTCTACATGAAACACGTTTATTTTTATTCACTAGTGGACATGTGACTGGCCATCCATGTCTATTTTATTTCTAATCAACTGAGGTTAGTTGCTTCTCCAACTAAAGTGCATCTTATCACTTATGGAATGTTGAATTATTGGAGTTTTTTTTTGAGATATTAATGTGCTTTGTGTCTTAATATAGCAGCTGAAGGATCACGAGGGCGTGGAAGTATTTGGATGTGTCTAGAAACAAATAAGAGAAATTATATTTTCCATATATTTTGTAAATAAAGACCCACGTAGAGGGTTCTTTCTAGAATTCATAAAAATAGTGTTTGAGAAAAGGATCGCTATAGAAAATAGCTTTTGTGAATAACAAATAAGGTTCTCCATTAAAGAGAGAAACTTTTACTTTCATGCCTACTTTTTGAAGCACCACTCTTATTGTAATCTTTACTTTTGGACTCAATAAAAACTAAAAATACATGCATTCTATAGGCTCATCCAACACAGTGCATGGGGGGAGGTTGCACCCAATACTATGTACTACCTTGTCTACTATGCAACTTTGTTTTTGTGTGGTTTTCAATACTCTTTGTGTACATGTGTATGTAAGATCCTACAACAACCAAGGCCATAGACCTTTTGAACCACAACATAATAGCCCATAGTGGTGCAATAAAGAGAAAGGGATGAATAAACATACAATTGCATATTGTTATTACTGTTAGATAACCAAGCTTTCATTATGCTTGAGGCGACTTCAACCTATTTCAAAAACTATCATATGGATGATGCCATATATACACCTCTTGTGAAGCACTTATGTGCACTCAATTCTTGTAATGAGGGGTTGATCACTTACACTCGTAAATTCCAAAGAATTTTCTCTTCTAAAACGTTGAAGTAAAGGTTCAATATCCACGAGTTTTGGTTGGTAAGATTACCAAATCCAATCAAGTCACAAATCATCTTGAAAGCTGATTGGCACGTTTTCCAAGATTATAGGAAAGTAACACTCATCTATTCAAGAAACAATCCCGTAGGGATTTGAGTTCAAATTCATGAAGATTCAGTCTTGAAAAGCTACCAAAGAGCCTATATAATGACTCACAACATTGTACATTATGTTGGATGATAGTCGAAGCAATATACATATGCTTTGGTGATCATCTTGGCTCTTGTTCATTTTTTCCTCCATCATCTTCCTCAGTTTTAGTAATCTTGCAAAGTTTGGTTCTCTCTCTACAGAGCTCCAAATTGGGTAGTTGAACACTCAATAGAAAGGTATTACTTGCTATGTATAGTATATAAAGTTTGAAGTCATTTGATTAATAAATATAAGAGAAATGTTTATTCAAAGGTCTCGTGATCATTTTTTGCACAATCCTAAAAAATCGGGGGTATATCCAATCAATGTTATGCTTATTTCTCTCTCATTGGTTGATGTAAATTAGGGCTTTTATGAATTTTAGCTACATAATCTTATATGTAACATTTTGTCAAAAGCAAGTTTTGTTGGAAGTGAGGTAGGCCCTTAGGCTCATGTCACAAGTCCATGGTTCCATAGTTTCAGTCATGTACAACATTAATTCCAGCAATCTTCCATATTGACAAAACATGAACATACCACAACTTAATCATAAAAATGATGAGATAAAGATAGAGAAAGAATAGACGACATGTGTAAGGTTTTACGTAAGCCATCGCTTACTCATAGTATCATATATACCAATGTTCAATGTACAATGTGGGAGCAAAATTCTCAACCATTCTATGTGATGAGAAATAGATGAATGAGTGAATGTACAATGTAACAAACATATTCAGATGTGTGGGCAGTAATCTGAATATACATGAGATGTGTGACCTAATAGGTTATAGAAGAGTGAATATGAGTGACTGAATGAGGAAGGATCAGTGTGAACGGAAATCCTCAAACTCATGTGAACACACCTTCTTAAACACCTCATCAAATATGCATAAAGCATATAAGTACCGATTCTCTTGTACCTATGCCGAATAGGACTCCTCCTGATATGAACGCCACAGCCTCCATAAACTTCAAGTAGTACCTGTGTGCATAAAGAGAATATGTACCTGAATACTTTAACATAAGATGTGAATCTTATGTTAAACTCCATCCAATGTCTTTGAAGTAGCTAGACATCTTCTTATAGAAGACAATCTTCAACCTAACATCTTCGTGTAGAAGATGATCTTCAAATACGCCATGTAGATGGTCCCATCCAATGTCTTTGAAGTAGCCAGACATCTTCTTGTAGAAGATAATCTTCAACCTAATATCTTCCTGTAGAAGACAATCTTCAAATACATCATGTAGATAGGCGATCCTCACCATCAAGCTGCTAATGACCAAGTCTTCTTGCCATGAACAAGAGATGACCTCCTCTCCATGAGCTAGAGTGTGAGCACACCCTTCATCTTCTCCAAGAAGAATCACCAAGAAGAACTCCATAGCTGCTCCTCAACATGCTTCAAGATAGCACCATGGCTGCCCCATGTGCTAGAAGAAACACCACCTCTACTGAGGTCCAAGCTCTAGAAAGCTTGTGTTGATCCTAGGTGAAGGATGATTACAATGAGCCCAAGGTGCTTCTTATATAGTAGTTTGTGTACTTGAAAAGCACCCCTCCAAAAGCCAAAATAAAGCTACGATCTTACGATCTCCGATAAAGCATGATCGCTACGCAAATAGTCTTCCGCTGCGCTATTCGTTTTGCTTTTCTTGAGTTGAAAAGCATGATATCAAAAGAATATATATCTCCGTGTAACGGTCGCGGGACTTGAACCCAGGCGGGTGGGATAAGAGGACGATGCCTTATCCACTGCGCCCGTCGATATTTGATGTAGGAAGGACTAGTATCACAGCTATACATTCTTTATCCGCCCGTCGGTTCCTCAAGAAAACTTGAGTAAAATGGACCAAGAGGATATCTTTAGAGATTTTATACTTGTTGTATTCTTTGAGCAAGAATGACAAGCTTTGACCACTTTCCAACCAATGAGACATTGTTTTCCAACAATCCCCCCTGCAATGTCATATTGGTACAATCTGAATTGAATCTGCAAACTTTATAATCTGCAAATTATCACAAGCTTCAAGCTTGTACTTCCGATACTTCTAAAAAAGTCTTCTTCATAACTGAATTTGACTTTCCTTCAAGAAACTTGAACTTGCTAAATATGAACCATAATACTTGAGAAAATATGCAAACTAGATATCCAATAGTGTACACATCAAGCAATCATTGCTTGACAACAAATATAGCATGAACTGTCTCCGAACTTGCTATCTCTTGTCTTCAAAAACCTGAAAACATACACTAGGATCCACATATTTGCATTTACCTTCCAAAAGGATTTCTCAACATACTTCTGCTGTGTCATGTAAATACACTAAAAATCAAGAACTGAATCCTGGAACCTGTGACTGTCAACTCACAACGTAGTGTATTATGAACACTGCTGGTTCATTTTTTACTGTACTCAAGTCAATATGAGTCAAAAAATCTATGATGTCATCATGTCTTCATCCTTTAAATCCTTCATACCTCTTTCCTTCAGAATCTGGTATAAACATATATGTGCGCACTTCTGAAATATACCTCTCTGAAATATCAAGCTTCTCTTCAATAGAACTCTGGAACCTTCTCCTGAACAGGAACATCCTAACAGGATCTTTCTCCAAACATTCTTCTTCTTCCTTCTTCTTTCAAAGCTGGAACATAAAGAGAACCTGACAAAGGAAATATAGGAATACCTGAAATAGGAATACCTGTAGGTATGACTCTGCATTCTTTTACATATGGCTTGAAAATAAGTCTTCATGTTTCATCACCCCCCTGGATGACTTAACACTAGTATCCAGTATTCTTCAAATATATCAGACTTTATGAAATCTGGAACGTCTTCCTTCTTTCAATAAATCTGATGTTTAATGATCAATACCTGTATCTGAAACAAAATCTATGAACCCTTTTTATTAGCACTGCGCAGTTGCCAATTGCTTCCATTATAGTCTTCAGCTTTCCATATTGTAGAATAAGGTTAGCTGAACCTAACATAACAAAACCTTGCTGAAAGCATTTTAGGATTCATAACCTTCTGTAACATAACATGTATCTTCATCTCTTTGCAACACAAATCTGATAGAATCTGAATCTTTGACTTACTTCTTCCAATGTTAAGAATCTTCACTAACAAAGGATAGAGAATTGAATCATAAATACTCAAGATCATACAAGATCATTCAAGATCAATGATCTCTCTTGTGTAGAATCTGCTCTTATCAAACCTTCATGACTGAATGTTTGATTTACTTCCTGAATGTCTCTAAGTGTCCATGCTTTTCAAAAAGTTATAAAACTTTTCTTCAAACAAATCCTTCAAGGAATCTGCAACTCCTACTTGAAATATAAGTGGACAAACTTCTCACCTTGAGAACTCCAAAAGCTGCAAGTTGATACTTCATAACTTTCATATTTTACCCGGGTGAAATGTGATAGTACCTGCTTGACTTTCTTTTGGCTAACTCCACTTTTCAATCAAGTTATAGGATCTAATGGAACACCTTTTTGAATACAAGCATGTATCCAAAAATCAAGACAATCATAAAAAGTAGATTCTTCAACTGACTGGTACATCAACAAGTCTGAATTTTCTGAAGTTTCTGAAAATACTGAATATGAGGTAACCTTTTCCAAACATAAAACCTCAACCCAAGTCTTCAACATCTGCTATAGAAAACTCTTTTACCTCAAGAGTTAGATAAAGAAGAAATATACTTCTCTGCAACTTGTCATATACCAAGTAGCTCTGTATTGACACTCCAAGAATTCTTTGAGGGAAGATATAAGCTGCCTGTTTAAATAGCTTCAACATAACTCATATATATATGAGTCAAAAGTTACATCTGCTGCTTTTTCTTTCTCTCAATGCAATTCTTTGTCAAATCTACTAAATCATGACCAAGTGTAATGCAAAACAAGAAACTGCTTCTTCTTTAAACAAGATGTTCTCGTAGACTTGTCTTTGGATGTAGAGGATAAAATAGGAAAAGTATATGGAAAATATATGAGAAAAGAAAGTCTTACTTTTCTTTTGGAAATGATGGACTTTCTTCTTCTGCATCTTTCTTCCACCTGATGATGTCAACATCTTCAAACTTCTCTTCCATACCTTTTGTTATCTTCATCTTGAAGTAGCAAGCACTCTTGATTTCTTCAAATGAACTTTTTCTCTTCCTCTAGTGCTAAGAGTAAGAGATAAAACAAATATGGTATACAAATGGAAGTGAATATAGAATCATGTTTTATCATCTCCTCATATCTCTGAATCAAAATTCTGCTTCAAATGTCTGAAACGACTATATTCACCAATCGTTGTCTGAATGATGAATTGCCCTTCTAGAGTTACCTTCTCTAGATACATTTGTACCTTGATATCCAACCAACTTACAACAGAAAATTGGCTGAAAAAAACTCATCTCATCTCTGCACTTGTCTTCTTAGATGAACTTTCTTGCCATGAAAGAGATCTCTCAAAACTCTCTAGAAAAAACCTCTAGATACCTGTTTTGATGTAGCCTTTAACTTTCAAATAATGAAAGTGTATAAAAGTACTCCTTGAATTTCTTCACATCTCTTCATAACTGCTCTTCTAAGATATGACCTGCAAATGACAATCTGATAGTAGAAACTGATACCTGTGATTTGATGTTGATCTGATTTCTTCATCTTCTCTGAACCATTGTTCTTCCTTGAATTTTAAGTAGTCTTCTCTTCATCAAGTCTGGGTCTTCAAACAATACTTTTGTAAAGTATTTGCATACTCTTCCAAACATATTCGGCTGCTAACAGATCATCAACTTCATACTCCACACTGATGAATACACATGTAACTGAAGTGTCTAATTCTCAAATCTCTACTCATCTAGATTAAGTGTGTATGTCAAATGTCAAATATTAGAAGATGCTTTCAAATCATATGTTGTAAATCTGAAATTCTGGAACCTGAGATATGAATGAGCCTTAATGAATTGATGCCAAAGATCTAAAGTTCTGAAACCAAAACCTTAGTGCTCTGATACCAATTGTTGGAAGTGAGGTAGGCCCTTAGGCTCATGTCACAAGTCCATGGTTCCATAGTTTCAGTCATGTACAACATTAATTCCAGCAATCTTCCATATTGACAAAACATGAACATACCACAACTTAATCATAAAAATGATGAGATAAAGATAGAGAAAGAATAGACGACATGTGTAAGGTTTTACGTAAGCCATCGCTTACTCATAGTATCATATATACCAATGTTCAATGTACAATGTGGGAGCAAAATTCTCAACCATTCTATGTGATGAGAAATAGATGAATGAGTGAATGTACAATGTAACAAACATATTCAGATGTGTGGGCAGTAATCTGAATATACATGAGATGTGTGACCTAATAGGTTATAGAAGAGTGAATATGAGTGACTGAATGAGGAAGGATCAGTGTGAACGGAAATCCTCAAACTCATGTGAACACACCTTCTTAAACACCTCATCAAATATGCATAAAGCATATAAGTACCGATTCTCTTGTACCTATGCCGAATAGGACTCCTCCTGATATGAACGCCACAGCCTCCATAAACTTCAAGTAGTACCTGTGTGCATAAAGAGAATATGTACCTGAATACTTTAACATAAGATGTGAATCTTATGTTAAACTCCATCCAATGTCTTTGAAGTAGCTAGACATCTTCTTATAGAAGACAATCTTCAACCTAACATCTTCGTGTAGAAGATGATCTTCAAATACGCCATGTAGATGGTCCCATCCAATGTCTTTGAAGTAGCCAGACATCTTCTTGTAGAAGATAATCTTCAACCTAATATCTTCCTGTAGAAGACAATCTTCAAATACATCATGTAGATAGGCGATCCTCACCATCAAGCTGCTAATGACCAAGTCTTCTTGCCATGAACAAGAGATGACCTCCTCTCCATGAGCTAGAGTGTGAGCACACCCTTCATCTTCTCCAAGAAGAATCACCAAGAAGAACTCCATAGCTGCTCCTCAACATGCTTCAAGATAGCACCATGGCTGCCCCATGTGCTAGAAGAAACACCACCTCTACTGAGGTCCAAGCTCTAGAAAGCTTGTGTTGATCCTAGGTGAAGGATGATTACAATGAGCCCAAGGTGCTTCTTATATAGTAGTTTGTGTACTTGAAAAGCACCCCTCCAAAAGCCAAAATAAAGCTACGATCTTACGATCTCCGATAAAGCATGATCGCTACGCAAATAGTCTTCCGCTGCGCTATTCGTTTTGCTTTTCTTGAGTTGAAAAGCATGATATCAAAAGAATATATATCTCCGTGTAACGGTCGCGGGACTTGAACCCAGGCGGGTGGGATAAGAGGACGATGCCTTATCCACTGCGCCCGTCGATATTTGATGTAGGAAGGACTAGTATCACAGCTATACATTCTTTATCCGCCCGTCGGTTCCTCAAGAAAACTTGAGTAAAATGGACCAAGAGGATATCTTTAGAGATTTTATACTTGTTGTATTCTTTGAGCAAGAATGACAAGCTTTGACCACTTTCCAACCAATGAGACATTGTTTTCCAACAAGTTTTCCAATTGTAACTGTGTTAGCTACTTTGAGTATTTGAAGTTGAAGCATCCATCCAAAATTAGAAGGTTTTGTGAGCTAATCAAATTGAAACTCTATTTGTTTCTTATTGATGTTCCAAAGTAAATGTTGGGTTTTATGGGACTAAGAAAAAGCCTAGAAGCTCTACTTGAAATTTCCTAAGAGCTAAGTGTATTGCGGCATTTCCCTCTCTCTCTCTTCCCCGACCCCGGCATTTCCCTCTCTCTCTCTCTTCCCCGACCCCCTCCAACCCCACCGTCCTCTCCTCTTTTCCCCCACCACCCCCGTGGCCCCACCTTCACCCCGACCCTCTCCAATCCCATTGTCCTCTCCTCTTTTCCCCCGCCACCCCTGCGGCCCCCACCATCACCCCGACCCCCTCCAACTCCACCAGCCCTCCTCTTTTCTCTACCACCCCCGCGACCCCCACCATCACAACGACCCCCTCCAACTCCACCGTCCCCTCCTTTTTCCCCGCCACTCTTGCGGCCCCCACCATCACCTCGACCCCCTCCAACTCCACCGTCCCCTCCTTTTTCCCCGCCACCCCTGCGGCCCCCACCATCACTGCGACCCCCTCCAACCCCACTGTCCCCTCCTCTTTTCTCCACCACCCCCGTGACCCCCACCATCACCACGACCCCCTCCAACTCCACCGTCCCCTCCTTTTTCCCCGCCACCCCCACAGCCCCCCACGGCCCTCCACAGCCCCCCACAGCCCCCCACGGCCCCCCACGGGCCCCCACAGCCCCCCACGGGCCCCCACAGCCCCCCACGGCCCCCTCAGCCCCCCACGGCCCTCCATAGCCCCCTCAGCCCCCCACGGCCCCCCTCAGCCCCCAACGCCCCCCCTCAGCCTCCCACGGCCCCCCTCAGCCCCCCACGGCCCCCTCAGCCCCCCATGGCCCCCCTCAGCCCCCCACAGCCCCCCACGGCCCCCCACAACCCCCCACGGCCCCCCACAGCCCCCCACGGCCCCCCTCAGCCCCCCACGGCCCCCCACAGCCCCCCTCAGCCCCCCACGACCCCCCTCAGCTCCCCACTGCCCCCCTCAGCCCCCCTTGGCCCCCCTCAGCCCCCCACGGCCCCCCTCAGCCCCCCACGGCCCCCCTTAGCCCCCTGCAGCCCGCCACAGCCCCCCATGGCCCCCCACGGCCCCCCTCGGCCCCCCACGGCCCCCCTCAGCCCCCCACGGTCCTCCACAACTCCCCACGACCCCCCACAAACCCCACACACCCCACAAACCCCACAATTATTTCCCACGACCTCACATAAGGCTCTCATGCAGTTTTGGATGGATATTTGGAGGATCATTTCTTAACCAAACCCTACAGTGTTGTATATCGTTGGAAAGATCTCGATGAGTACTTTCTAATGGTGCAATAATAACTTTGAAATCTTGGATCAATTTTTTACGAGACCCCAAAAACCCCCACAACTCCCCATAACTCACCCCCTATTCCCACCCAACCCACAAAACCCACAAACCCCTCAAACCCCACACAACTCCACACTCCTCCACAACCCTCTACAAACCCCATAATCTCTCTCAACTCCCCACAACTCACCTCCCACACCGCCCACTTAATATGAAGGATCAAAAGCTACTACAAAAATTAGGTGAAGGATGTGCTTCTCAGGGACATTCAAATATCACGGGCGGCACAAAATGAGGATCTCAGCTTGCATTCCAAAGTGATAGTAAAGGTGAAAGTGGTAAAAGTGAAAGTGGAGAATTGACTATTGCCGCCAACCATTCATGACGACTGCTTATTTTTGAGGATCCAATTCAAATCAAGTGGAATATTTGATCTACCCCTCCAATCTTGGGCAATCAACCGGCGCGTGATCAGTGGACGTGAGGAATCGGCAAGGCCCTCTTGGCCTATTGGAGCCTATAAAAGCAATGGATTTGTGTTCATTTGATATACATATTTGGATACACACATTTACATACATACGTACAGAGGTCCTCTCTTTGCACTTTGTGGCTTCAAGCCTACTGTAGGAAGTCACTCTGTGGTGAGGATACAGAGCGTGGGCTTCCCAGTGAGGGCTAACAACACTATAGTGTGAAGAGAGTGGCTTGGTTTTGTCATTCAGTGTGAGTCATTGGTATTTCGTGCTCTTCCCTTAGAGCAAGTCTTCATACTTTGTATTGATCAGTGCTAGTCTACATCTAGTTGAGTCCATGGTACGGATTGAATGAATCCCTTGTGTTGATGTTGTTTAGTTTTGGAGTGGCATGTTAGCCCAGAGCATAAACTTTTGAGCATCTCTTTTGCCTATATTGTAATCATCTGATTCGAACTAAGGAGTGGTTGATCTTCCATTATTGTCATTAATATTTTCTTGAGTATAACAACTCTGTGCAATCATTGATATCTGCCTGCTCACAGAAGTGTTAAAGGGTATATTTCCCTAAGGAGAACCTCCCTTGAGTAGGTGAAGTACTAGAATGCTTGCTGCATGCTCTTGTTAAAAGTAGATACCCCAGTACCTCCTCTACAGTTTGGCACGCCCGGTGGGACCCTTGCATTTCTGTGAGAGGCCCTGAGGATAGTAAATAGTCCTCTTTTTCAGTATTTTTGCCCTATTGCATTTGCAAATAAGTACATGACCCATACACGAGCAGATAAGGAGCCTCTTCGTGTACAAAAGGAGTCTTAAGAAGTCAACTATATCTTCGACTAGTGAAACAAGCTCCCCTCTACCCTCCTTGAATTTATCTATTGATTTTGGAGCGACACCACTGTCAAAAGAGAAGCATAGTGGAACATTAGACTTTTCCTCAGATACATCAGAAGAAATACCAGTGCAAATGGAGGATCTCTCTCATTTACTCTCCAGACTCAATATCAAGTTTCCTACCTTCAAAGGACAAGATTATGAGGATGCTGATGATCATGTGAGGAGGTTCATCTCCTTATGTCGAGGACGAGGACTGCAGAACAGAGAGGATGCCATGTTGGTACTCTTCCCATCCACATTGGAAGGCCTTGCTGACAAATGGTACAACCAATATGCAGATGGCCATTTTGCTACATGGGAGGCTCTGAAGACGGCATTCTCACAGACATTTCGACCTAGTGACTCCTCAGAAAGAGCTCTAGACTAGCTTGAGAATCTAAAGCTAAGATCAGGTGAGTCCTTTCATGAACTTCACACTAGAACAAAAGCACTTGTTGCACGTCTGCCACATGCTCCAGGTGACTTCTTGGTTAAAAAATGGATAGAAAAAGCTATGCCCAGGTCATCTGAGCAGAAGCTACGTGAGTCTCTTAGATTGGATGCAACCCTCAATGATTTTGTTGCAGTAGCATCACGCATTGAAGAAGCAAGGCAACATTTTTAAGGGGATACACAATCCAATTATGTTGCAGAACTAGACCCTATTGGGCAACTGAGGAAGGAACTGGAGGCATTGAGAATGCAACAAAATCAACAAGAAGAGAAGGTCTTGCCACCACTACGTCGCACTGATGATGAAGTAGCCCAACTTCGCCGTGAATTAGAAGATTTGTGGACCACTCAGGATATAAGAAGGCAGATTTGGTGTACAATATGTAACAACAATGGACATTCCAATGCTAATTGCCCTAACAAGGTAAGCTGTCAATTTTGTGGAAAGGATGGTCATGAAAATAGAGATTGTTACTACCTCAAGGGTACATAACAACGAGGTAATTCTCAAGCTTTGGATTCATATTATGCTAGTACTTCAAATGCACCTAATAGAGAGGAGAACAGACCAACGAAGCCCAGATATAATAGGCCTTTGATGTGCTACCGTTGTGGAGAGTATGGCCATATGCAAAACAGGTGTTCCCTTCCAGAAGATGCACCTCCTTGTCAGCATTGTCCCGAGGCTAAGGATCACTACACCAAAGATTGCCCAAGAAGCCGTCCTGCTCCAATCCACATGATTGCAGTCTCTCCACAAGAAGAAGGTAGGACCACTCAGTCTTATGCCGTTTCATCTTCTTCAATGCCCATGATGACTAGAGCCAGACAAGCGGCAGCAACCCATAGAGAGGAACAAGAGGAAGTCTAGGATAAAGAAGAGGAAAAGAAGGCTGGGTGGAAGGGCCAAGCAGAAATTGAAGGAGCTTATGAAAGGATGGCTACTTCTCTAAGGGACCAACCAACAAGTCTGCAAGAAGACACTCATGAGGTAAACATTGAACATATCTTGAAAGGTATTCATCACAAGGTTAGTCTGTACGAACTTATAAAGATGGATTCAAAAATAAGAAGTGACTTATTGAAGATTATACACTGCTCACTTGATCCAATCACCCAATATAGATGGTTTCATGGTTGATTTTCCCCCTGCACCCTTGGCAGACTACCAAAGCTCAAGACTATCTGTTTGTATAAAGGATGAAGCTCTCACAGGTGTGATCATAGATGGAGGCTCTGGTATCAATTTGATGCTAGATTTCACAATGAAGAAACTGAATTTGAACCCCACCAAGATGGCACCATTCACAGTTACACTAGTAGATCAACATCGGGTTGCGCCTCTTGGCATTATTGAAAAGGTACTGATGATAGTACAGGGTTGCCACTTTGTTCTAGATTTTGTTGTTATTGCACTTCCACAGGAGACTTCTTACCCTTTACTCTTGGGGAGACCTTGGTTGAGGTAAGCAAAAGCTTTGCAAGATTGGGGGAAAAACAAACTATGGATTTCAACAAGCACCAATAGCCAACTGCAATTACATTTGGAAGAAGGATTCGACTCAGGGAAAACTACTGGGTACAGGTAATGCCCTCTCTACCCCAAGAAGAAGATACATTATTGAATTGGATGATGGAAAGCGCAGAGTGTTGCACGGTGGAAATTAGTGAAATAGAAGAAGTTACGGATGAAGGAGTTGCAGGAAAAGGCCATGAAGATCACAAGGAGTTGGAGAATGAGAGTTTGCAGGAGAATACAAACTTTGAAGAGGCAAAAAATATAGAAGTACCCGGGGTGGACAGTTATGAGCCTGAGTGCAGAGAAGATCTTCGTTTTACGGATATACCTCAAGGATGGACCAGAGAACATATTGCAGAATATAGGTTAAAGTCCACTCCTGCATACAGTGGAGATGATTTCTCTAACAAGACTAGTCCTGAAACACTAGTTCAAGAAATAAATGTAGGGGATGAAGAAAACCCTCAAGTAGTCCACTTGGCCTCTTGGCTATGGCATTATCCTCCTTTACTGCAGAAGGTAACTTCTTTACTTTTTGCCTACAAAAATGTCTTCGCATGGTCCTACAAAGATCTAACAGGGATACCAGAGGAGCTTGGATTACATAGAATACCCTTAGTTGAGGGAGCCACGCCTGCAATAAGTAGGCCGTATCGACTCAATCCAAAATATGCAGAGGCGGTAAAGTTGGAAGTTACAAAACTAGAAGAAGCAGGTATAATTGTTCCAGTAGAACATTCCAGGTGGCTTTCTTCTATGGTTATTGTACCCAAGAAAAATAGTGGAAAAATAAGAGTTTGTGTTGATTTTCGTGCCTTAAATAAAGTGATTGTTCAAGATGGATTTCCTCAGCCCTTTTTAGAGCAAGTACTTGAGGAAGTAGCTGGTCACACTTTTTATAGCTTCTTGGATGGTTTTAGTGGCTACAATCAGATAGTGATCCATCCTGATGATAGGGACAAAATAGCCTTTGTTACTCCATGGGGCACTTATGTCTATACGCGCATGGCTTTTGGTTTGAAGAATGCACCAGCTTCATTTAATAGAACAATGTATCTGATATTGGGCAAGTGGTTAACAACCTTTCTCCGCATTTTCATGGATGACTTTTCAGTGTTTTCAGGCACAAATAGAAGAGCAGCAGTTCAAGATTTCCATGATCATTTGGAGAATCTAAAGGAAACCTTTGAGCAATGTCTCAAAACAGGTTTGAAGTTTAAATCCTGCTAAATGTCATTTTCTGGTCACCAAGGGCACTCTTCTTGGTCACATAGTATCTGCTGAAGGGATAACGGTTGACCCTGCAAAGGTTACTGCTATTCTATCCATGCCTATTCCACAAAGCCCAAAAGAAGTGCAAAGTTTTTTGGGCCATGCAGGATATCATAGAAGATTCATACGAATGTATTCAGAAATAGCTAAGCCCTTATCAAGGCTTACCAGTAAAAAGCACCCCCACGGCCCCCCACGGCCCCCCTCAGCCCCCCACGGCCCCCCTCAACCCCCCACAGCCCCCCACGGCCCCCCACGGCCCCCCTAAGCCCCCCATGGCCCCCCACGGCCCCCCTCAGCCCCCCACGGCCCCCCTCAGCCCCCCACGGCCCTCCACAACCCCCCACGACCCCCCACAAACCCCACAAACCCCACAATTATTTCCCACGACCTCACATAAGGCTCTCATGCAGTTTTGGATGGATATTTGGAGGATCATTTCTTAACCAAACCCTACAGTGTTATATATCGTTGGAAAGCTCTCGATGAGTAATTTTTAATGGTGCAATAATAACTTTGAAATCTTGGATCAATTTTTGACCACACCCTAAAAACCCCCACAACTCCCCATAACTCACCCCCTATTCCCACCCAACCCACAAAACCCACAAACCCCTCAAACCCCACACAACTCCACACCCCTCCACAACCCTCTACAAACCCCATAATCTCTCTCAACTCCCCACAACTCACCTCCCACACCGCCCACTTAATATGAAGGATCAAAAGCTACTACAAAAATTAGGTGAAGGATGTGCTTCTCAGGGACATTCAAATATCACGGGCAACACAAAATGAGGATCTCAGCTTGCATTCCAAAGTGACAGTAAAGGTGAAAGTGGTAAAAGTGAAAGTGGAGAATTGACTATTGCCGCCAACCATTCATGACGATTGCCTATTTTTGAGGATCCAATTCAAATCAAGTGGAATATTTGATCTACCCCTCCAATCTTGGGCAATCAACCGGTGCGTGATCAGTGGACGTGAGGAATCGGCAAGGCCCTCTTGGCCTATTGGAGCCTATAAAAGCAATGGATTTGTGTTCATTTGATATACATATTTGGATACACACATTTACATACATACGTACAGAGGTCCTCTCTTTGCACTTTGTGGCTTCAAGCCTACTGTAGGAAGTCACTCTGTGGTGAGGATACAGAGCGTGGGCTTCCCAGTGAGGGCTAACAACACTATAGTGTGAAGAGAGTGGCTTGGTTTTGTCATTCAGTGTGAGTCATTGGTATTTCGTGCTCTTCCCTTAGAGCAAGTCTTCATACTTTGTATTGATCAGTGCTAGTCTACATCTAGTTGAGTCCATGGTACGGATTGAATGAATCCCTTGTATTGATGTTGTTTAGTTCTGGAGTGGCATGTTATCCCAGAGCATAAACTTTTGAGCATCTCTTTTGCCTATATTGTAATCATCTGATTCGAACTAAGGAGTGGTTGATCTTCCATTATTGTCATTAATATTTTCTTGAGTATTCACAACTCTGTGCAATCATTGATATCTGCCTGCTCACAGAAGTGTTAAAGGGTATATTTCCCTAAGGAGAACCTCCCTTGAGTAGGTGAAATACTGGAATGCTTGCTGCATGCTCTTGTTAAAAGTAGATACCCCAGTACCTCTGGAGGTCCTATGCTAGTTTGTTGGACCATCTTCATCACTTGGAAACTCAAATTCCAACCTTCTTCAAGCCTCTCCACTTTCCTTTTAGTGCTACCAGAGCACTTCAAGATGGGACATGGATTTTCTTCAATGATTGAGAAACTTGATAGAAATAACTATGTTGCTTGGAAAATTAGAATGGAAGCCTATTTGCAAGGTAGAAATCTCTATGAGATTGTTTCAGGTGATGAAGCAATGCTACCTACACAAGAGGAAACAAATAAGCTCACAATTTGGTGTGTAAAGGATGCTCAAGCAAGGCTATACATACTAAAGTCTATCTCCGATTTTTTACTACCACATATTAGAGGATGTAAGACATTTCAAGAGACTTGGGATGCTCTTGAGACCTTCTTTTCTGCTAGTACCAAAACAATAAAGAATCATCTCTCGAACGAATTCAACCAAATGAAGAATACTCCAAAACAAACCATCACAAAGTTTGTTACCAATGTCAAGAAGGCTTCATATCAATTTGCATCCATTAAAGAGCTGATTCAAGAAGAGGCCATCATGAGGTAGATTCTCAATGGGATTAGAAGTGACAAACAATGGAAATTTTTCACCACAACCTATGACCTCATCATGGATGTTCAAACTCCAAATTTCCACATCTTCTTGGACAACTCTTCAATCAATATGCAAAAAAAAACATCAAGGAAGGTAACTCTTATCAATGTAATTCAACAAGTGCTTTGTATGTAGATAAGAAAGATAAGAAGCATAAAGGCAAGAAGAAGGAAGAGGATAAAGAAGAGATTCCCATGTCAACTATGCATGCAAGAGCAAGTGGAAAGGGAAAACGAAAGGACCAAAACATGAAAAATCCAAAAGTCAGAATGTTCAACCTTGTTCCACATGTGATAAGTCCAAGCACACCACTCAAAACTGCTGGTTCAATGGAAATACCGAGAAAGGAAACGAAAGAGGTGGATATGGAAAAAATAGAGGTAGAGGTGGACACAACTTCAAGAAAATAATAAAATCCATAATAGAAGGGACTACAAAACCTATTGAAGATAAAAAACATGAGGACTCATTACGTTTGATGAATCTAAGCCACAAGGAAGGTAAAGAAGATGATCATTTATTCTAGATAGATTCAGGATGTTTGAATCATATTGCAGGCAACATAGCTCTTCTATCTGACTTGGAAAGTCCAAAGCATACACATGAAGTACAAATAGAGGATGACACAAAGCATAATGTGGAGAAGATTGGTAATGTCAAAGCTTCCAAGGATAGGGCAATCATTTTTAGCAAGGTACTCTATGTTCCCACTAATACAAAAAACTTATTTAAGTGTAGATCAAATAATTGAGAAAGGCTTGCAAGTTAGGTTTACTCAAGATAGAGCCTTTGTGGAGGACCCATTTCAAGGCTTCAAGACGATATCTAGAGGTGACAAGCATGGTAGGAGTGTCACCTTTGAAGCAGGAGAAACCAAGAACATATCTCTATTTAACTTTGGGTCTCAAACCCTAAGTGAGCTTGAAGTGTTGCATAAGAGGCTTGCTCATGTAAATGAAATAAACTTGAAGAATATATGTAGGGATCAAAGTGTTCTAGGGTTTCCAAACATATCAAAGTAACACATGATCAACAAATGTGATGCACGTTAGATTGGGAAAGCACAAAGACAACTATTCAACCACAAAGGCTACATCCACCATAGCTTATTGGAATTAGTACATACAAATGTATGGGGGCCAAGTCAAGAACCCTCATTGGAAAGATCAAGCTATTATGTTTCATTTATTGATGAAACTAGTAGATGGACCATTCTTTAATTTATCAAGAGTAAGAAAGAAGTGTTTGATTGGTTCAAAAACTATCTAGCACATGTGGAAAATCATACATGTAGATCATTGAAGAAACTCAGATATGATGGAGGGGAAGAGTACTTCTCCAACATATTTGATGAGCTCTTTCATGATAAAGGCATTAAGAGGGAAGTGAATACCATGTACTCTCCTCAATTGAATGGAATTGCAGAGAGAAGAAACAAGAATTTGGTTGGATAAGTGAGAATAATGCTTGAAGAGAAGAAGTTGCCATATTATTTGTGGGTAGAAGATATTTCAACTATTGTGTACCTTATCAACAAACTTTCATCCAAATCACTTCAAGGTATGACTTTCTATTAAGCATGACATGGAAGAAAACCAAGTCTAAGACATTGCGAGGTGTTTCGTTGTTTAGCTTATATTCATATACCTTCACAAATATGAGATAAGCTAAATGAAAGGGCAACAAAGATAATACTTATTGGATATGATTCAACTAAGATGGGTTACATGTTTTAGAATCCTTCAACCATGCAATTCACTATAACTAGGGATGTTGTATTTGAAGAACATGGGGCTTAGTATGATGGAGACAAATCGAAGGTAACTCTACCGTATGATCTTGATTCTGATTTCCATCAATTAGGTAGCAAGCATACTACATAAGTCTAGGATCCAATAAGTGATTGAGATGATGAGCAGGATGAAAAGGAAATGGATTACAAACTATGGAAGTCAAGAGGCATAGCCAAAATGTAAGAGTGTGGAGAATGCTCCAAACAAACACATAGAAGGTCAAAAAGGGAGAAGAAGCAACCTGAAAGGTATGGATATGATTCCATATTTGGTATAAAGCACTTGGCCAAAGACTCAATTTTAGAAGAACCTTCAAGTTATGAAGAGGCAAAGGAAAACCCTAATTGGGAGAAAATTATGAAAGAAGATATAGATCCTTTGAAGGAGATGGACAATTGGGAATTGGTTCTAATGTCATCTAATCAAAATGTAATTGGTTGCAAATGGGTATACAAAATAAAAAGGAACTGAGATGGATCAATTAGCAAGAACAAGGCCAAATTAGTTTCCAAAGGTTGTGCACAAACTCATGGTATAGACTATGAGGAAATATTCTTACTAGTTTCCAAGATGACTACAATGAATACATTGGTAAGTGTAATTGTTCCAAGAAATCGGAGACTCCTTAAACTTGATGTGAAGAATGCATTTCGAAATGGTTGGATAAGTGAAGAGGTATACATGTCACGAATTCTAAGATTTGAAAACCCTAATTACACATCTTATGTTTGCAGACTTAAGAAAGAAAAATATGGATTAAAACAAGCTACTAGAGCTTGAAATTAGACCATGTGGCCAAAATGGAGAGGTGAATTGTCTTCCAATGGTGCAAGAGCCCACCCATCAAATCTTACGGCCATAGCAAAATAGTGGTCACCGAAGCCAATGGAGAATTATAATCACCAAGGAGATTCTATAGAATAAGGCCCTAGAAGAAAGGGAAGAACAACTTTCAAAGCTCATGAATTGGGCATGGTTAAATGACGAGTAGGATCATCTGCTCTATAGATCCCAACATCAAGTCTTTGCGCTGTCCCAGTGCAACATCTCCTTTATTTGATTATTCAAATAGAATTTACTACATAAATGACATACATTGAACTATGGTATGTACAATGAGTGAAATTCTTCCTGCTTGACTCAAATAAAATTAGAATCCACCCTGACAATGCTACATAATGGCTTCTTCTTCTCATCCAAGTCTTCGAGTTGCTAGATGGAACCATAAAAACATCTCTTCGTTGGTCCTTGAGTGTTGGCCATAGGTCCCCTTCTTTACTTCTTTGCGTTGTACTAATCTTCTCATGTCATTGAATCTCTCTGGAGCTATATTGTCTATCTTCTTGGTTCTCTTTAGAGCCGTAGTGTTTGTCTTCTTGTTTTGATATGATGTGGCCATGCATATCTTTGTATTTGTCCTCCTCTTTATAGTAGTAGCAATATCTTGCAAGTGAGGCTTTATCCTCTAATGAATTTTTGCAGCTTCATTGTAAGAAAGCAAGGATTACGACCACCACATGCTTGAGAGATGACTCTCCTCCCAACCTTATGCCTGTATATATAGCTGCTTGAACTAATGAGGACCACAAATGTAACTAGAGTCCACAAGTGCATGTGCAATCTCCTCCACTCCTTTCAAAACCACCACTAGAGTCTATTAGTGGCTGGAGTGATCTCGACCACTACTTTAGTACCTTCCACTAGAGTCCACTAGTGGTTGTTGTACTCACCTCTTGAGTTAAGTCCACTGGACTCAAGTTAACTCACGTTAACTTGAGTTAGAAGGCTCTAGAGCTCTTTGGGCAAAACTCTCTTCCCATGCTCCCCATGGGAGTTGAACCCAAGACCTCCTCCTTCACAACCATGAGACTTAACCACTAGGCTAAGTGGATTACTTGAATATGAGAGCACATGACTTATGCTTGAGTCTACTCTTGAGATCTTTGGTCCTTCGGACGAGTGACCAAACGGTATCCGATTTCAGATCTGTCTGAAGCCATCGGATCCCTAGATCATAGACTTACTTTATTACATTCTTCCCCCCTTGGAAAAGATTTTCGTCCTCGAAAATAAAGCTATATATATATAACTGTAGGCAACCCCCGAGCCTCATGTTCTAAAACTGGAAAAACATGGTCATGTTCTAGAACTTGAAGAACATGTCTCATCTCTGTGGTGGCATCCCTGCCCAAATGATTCAAAACACTATCTGGTTTTGCACTTTGATGAACAAGACAAAGTACAAACTAGTGAAGAATAATAAGGGTGGATCTAAACACATCCCTAGCCAATTCATAGTTTCTAGATGTGCGATCTAGGCACAAACATGTGAATTGGGTGGATTCAAATTACTAGTCCATTTCTAGGCATAACTAGTGCATGGACTTAGTAATGAAGGTGGGATTCTTATCCCATGCAAGACTTTAAGAATTCTTGATTCACTTGAATTTGTTTTGGAGAACTTGAAGTTTGGTTGTCCCATACATCTAACTTTAGATGTCTGTACAATGGTTTACTTTGATCCAACAGTTACTTGATTTTTTTCACCCGACTAGAGGACTACTTTGTCCTAATGAGTTGAAAAATCCTACGTAAACTGTTAGAGAAAGTTACCATTTTCTTTGAGTCAACCTTACTATAACCTGCCCAATACAAATCCATAATGAAATGTGTCCAACTTAGAACACTTTTCTCAAAGACTTTAAGTGAAAGTTCTTGGGAATTGTCAATCTGATGAGCAATTCCTAACTTCCCTATTCTAGAGTATACTGGAATCTAGGAAATCTTTTATGCTATAACTTGAAGCAAACTCAAATGAATAAGTCCACTTAGACTTATCATCTTTTGAAGATTGAAAAGGTTCTTGTACATAACATCTAACTACGATGTTCAAATTAGTTATCTAATTCCAACTGGCTAACCTTGGTCTTTTGCAAAAGGAATCAGATACCATGTCTGAGCCAATTCCAAAAGATTTGGAAAACAAAAAGAAATAACTAAAACTCTGTACAACCAATTCAAACTTCGAACATACATAAATTTGCTATGAGTCAAAGTCTAGTTGACTCAGGACTTTAACTTCTTCAGCGATCTAATTCAACAAGGTATTGAAGCATTGTTTTTTATCTTTAAGAGAAATAAGCTGGTTTCTCAAAAAGATTCAAAGCAAATCAAAATTATCATCTAACCACAAGATACTAGTGTGGTAACCAACATCAGTGTGTCGACCCACTGAGGTTCTATCGATGAGTTTTAATATTCAAATAATGCTTCACTTGAGATTAAGTTCAGGTCACATTCAGTCTTTTTGACTCCTTACTGGGAATGCAATTCTTGTGTGTTTCTTTGAGTCAAAAGAGTGAATTTACCAAGTTATACGAGAAACTTGGTGCTTGACTTGTCAATCAAATCCTTGGTTGAAAAGATCATCTTAAAGTCAAAGTTCAACTTTTTTCAGAAATTTATCAAATATTTCTGATCAATAATCACTTAAACTTGAAGTGTTAGAAGATCTTGGAAGTTACTTACTTCATATCTTCAGTTTCCTTGATCTTGAAGTCGTCTTGAAGTATCTTGAGATTCTTCTTGAATTTAAACTCCTCCTTTGAAGTTTTAATGTCCGTGAAGATCAAACTTAACTTCAAGATCCAAACGAAGACTAAAAAATAATTATCATCTCACGGTCCGATGTCCCATACCATCTTTCCTACATCAATCTAAGTCGTCATGAGCATTTGCAGTAACGACTGCAAATGCTCATGAATGAATGACTCTCCTCCCAACCTTATGCCTGTATATATAGCTGCTTGAACTAATGAGGACCACAAATGTAACTAGAGTCCACAAGTGCATGTGCAATCTCCTCCACTCCTTTCATATCCACCACTAGAGTCTATTAGTGGCTGGAGTGATCTCGACCACTACTTTAGTACCTTCCACTAGAGTCCACTAGTGGTTGTTGTACTCACCTCTTGAGTTAAGTCCACTGGACTCAAGTTAACTCACGTTAACTTGAGTTAGAAGGCTCTAGAGCTCTTTGGGCAAAACTCTCTTCCCATGCTCCCCATGGGAGTTGAACCCAAGACCTCTTCCTTCACAACCATGAGACTTAACCACTAGGCTAAGTGGATTACTTGAATATGAGAGCACATGACTTATGCTTGAGTCTATCTTGAGATCTTTGGTCCTACAGACGAGTGACCAAACGGTATCCGATTTCAGATCTGTCTGAAGCCATCGGATCCCTAGATCATAGACTTACTTTATTACATTCTTCCCCCCTTGGGAAAGATTTTCGTCCTCGAAAATAAAGCTATATATATAACTGTAGGCAACCCCCGAGCCTCATGTTCTAAACTTGAAGAACATGCATTCATTCAATCAGGTTATTTACTTAGAAGCTTGAAAGTAAAAACCTTCTTTAGTTGGGACCAACTTAAAACTTGAAAGCTGGAAAACGTCGTTGGATTGTGGAAACTTTTTCCCATGTTGAATTTTCTTCAGTTCCATCCTTCCATTTTACTAAACACTCTTCATACAAGTGGCTTCTTGTACGTTTATCTCGGGTGCGAAGTATCCTTTCAGGTTCATGAGGAACTGTTTCATTTACTGGAATAGGAAGTATAACTTGTTGTCCAACTAGATTATCTGAATCTGTTAGACTCTTCCTAAGTCGACTAACATGGAACACTGGATGAATCCAACTATCATCTGGAAGTTGTAGTTCATAAGCCCACAAACCAACTTTCTTGGTGATTGGAAAAGGACCGCAATACCTAGGTGACAACTTGGCACATTGACCAGTCTTGAATTTTTCCGATCTTTCAGGAATACGAAGATAAACTTGATCACCAACCTGAAAAACTAACATCTCTACGCTTCGGATCGGCATAAGCCTTTGCACGATCTTGAGCTTTCTTTAAGTTTTCTTTAGCTAACTTGAGCTTAAAGTTCATGTCTTGAAGGAACTCTTGAGCTGCTTGAACTCGTTCATTATGAAGTCCTACTGCATAAGGAGATCTAGGCTGGAAACCATACATCAACATGAATGGGCTAAATTCAGTTGATGAATGCTTGGCACTATTATAGGCAAATTCAGCTAATGGAAGATAATCTTCCCAATCAGTCTGTTTGGAAGTAACATAAGCTCTGAGTATGTCTTCCAAAATCTGATTGACTTTCTCTGTCTGTCCATCCGTCTGAGGATGTTCAGCTGTACTTAAACTTAGTTTAGTTTCAAGTCTACTAAAGACTGCTCGCCAAAAATGACTTGTAAATCGAGCATCTCTATCAGAAACTATGTCTACTGGAAGACCATAGAGTCTATAAAGTTGATTTACAAATATTTTTGCAAGTTCTGGAGTCTTATAAGTAGTCTTGACTGGAATAAACTGAGCAAGTTTAGTCAATCGATCAACTACAACCCAAACTGAATCAAAGCCCTTCTGAGTGCGGGGTAATCCAGAAATGAAATCCATGGAAATACTTTCCCACTTTCCTTTGGGAATGTCCAATGGATGCAGCAATCCTCCAACTTTAAGTCGTTCAAATTTATTTACTTGACATTTATGGCACTTAGATACATAGTTTTGCACATCTCGATGTAAACTAGGCCAATAAAAATGTCTTTTTACTAACTCATAGGGTCTGTTAATACCAGGATGTCCTGCACTGGGAGCATCATGGCATTCGAAAAGTACTTGATTTCGTATGTCCAAGGTACTTGGAACACAAACCTTACCTTTATAAAGCAAATATTCATCTTGGAGAGAATAGTGTTTAAACTTTCTTTCAGAAGTACTTGCTTCATTTTGTTCAGCTTGCTCAGCTGCTTTCCAAGCTTGACTGAAGCTTGGATCTTCTTTGCAGCTTCCTTTCAACGTTGAAATAAATTCACTTTGAATTTGTACAAAACTTAGATTGGTCAACATAGGCATCCGACTTAAGGCGTCTGCTACTGCATTGAACGTTCCTTTTCTGTACCTGAGTTCATAATCGAACTCTTGCAACTGTTCGGCCCACCTCGCTTTTCTACCTCTTAGATCAGGTTGGTTTGCAAACCACTTTATGCTCTCTTGATCAAAAACTATGGTCAGCTTTGATCCATATAGATAATGGCGCCATTTCTTCAGAGCATTGATAATAGCGAACATCTCTCGCTCATAGGTAGAGTAAGTTTGCTGAGCAGGACTTAGCTTTCTACTCTCGAAAGCTATTGGTCGACCATCTTGGCTTAGTACTGCTCCTACTGCAGATGAACTTGCATCTGTCTCTAATTGGAAAGGCTTGTTCGGATCTACAATTTGTAGAACCGGGGCCGAGGCTAAAGCAAGTTTCAGTTCTTGAAAACTCTTGGCTTGCTCTTCTTTCCAATTTAACTTCTGATGCTTCCCTTTGAGTTGATCAGTCAAAGGTACTGCAATCTTGGCATATCTAGCCACAAACTTCCGATAATATCCTGCCAATCCGAGAAAACTTTGTAATTCTCGAACCGTCTTGGGCTCAGGCCATTCAAGAATCGCTTGGACCTTTTCCGGGTCAACTTTGATTCCTTCCGCGGAAATAATATGACCTAAATACTTTACTTCTGGGGTAAAGAATTCACATTTTGACTCTTTACCGTAAAGTTTATTATCGCGAAGAAGTTGAAAAACTTTTTTCAAGTGCTCTAAGTGACTTTCATGATCTTTACTGTAGATCAGAATATCATCGAGAAAATCTACAACAAATTTTCCCAGATACGGCTTCAGCACTTGATTCATCAAAGTCATAAATGTTGCGGGTGCATTTGTCAACCCGAACGGCATCACTAAAAACTCGTAGTGACCAAACTTTGTTCGAAAAGCTGTTTTAGGAATATCATCATCTTTGATCCTGATCTGATGATAACCTTGGCGTAAATCAATCTTAGAAAAGACTGTAGCCCCTTTTAAACTATCGAAAAGATCTTCGACTAGTGGCATGGGATACTTGTTCTTTATCGTAAGATTGTTTAACGCCCTATAATCTACGCACAACCTCATAGTTCCATCTTTCTTTTTCACTAGAAGGATGGGTGCTGCCCATGGAGACTGGCTTGGGCGGATAAATCCTTTATCCAAATAATCTTGGATTTGATTTTCCACCTCCTGATGCTGGACATAGGGGAGGCGGTATGGGTTTTGAGATTTTGGCTTGGTACCCGGAAACAGATCGATACTGTGATCAATGTTTCCACGAGAGGGTGGCAAGCCGTAGGGGAGTTCCTTAGGGAACACATCTTTAAATTCCTTCATTAAATTGTTAAATTTAACATGAACTTCTCGAGGAATAAAGGACGAGACATAAGAAACTTGATTTATATTATCAGAATCTATTACATCGGTGCCAAGGACAAGAAAAGCTTGAGTCCTAGCTTCAGTGTTTACAAGTTTCTTCAATGCAGTGTATGAAATCAAAGGGATACTTGGAACATCATGCTCACCCTTGATCTTATACACGACACCGTCACGCTGGAATTCCAAAGTATTTGTAAAATAACACCTGGTCAATGAAGGACCTAGACTCCATAGCCACTCTCTCCCTAAAACAAGATCTACCCGATCCATGTTCATTATTTGGAAGTCCAAGGTATCTTTAAATCCTTGGATTTCTAGTTCCAAATTACATATCATTGTGTCCCAAACACGGGTGTCTTGACCGTGCATCATGGAGACAATGTATTTATGAGGAGATGGTTCCTGAGGAAGAGCCAGTTTTTTTACTAACGCATAATTGATAAAATTATGCGTAGCAGAATCATCCACCATTATCCGAATGGTGTGTCCTTTTACTGATCCATGCAACTTGACCAAATCATGTGGACCAAACTCTTGAGGTTGCCACATGTTTTTGGAAATTTGGCATGAATGGGTACTGTCGCAGTGCATAATCTGAACCTTCTTTGCACTTGAATTTGCATCCAAGTTCAAAGATTGAATCAGATTGATTTGCTGCTTACCCTTTCCCTTACTTTCCCTTCCGACTGGACAGGCACGGCTTCGATGTCCAGGCTTGAGACATTTAAAGCACAAGTTTTCTTTTTTCGCTTTATCATGATCTTCTGGAGAAAGGATGTGTCTAAAAATACGAGGTTTCTTAGACACTCTTTCATTAGATCTAGTCTCTTTGCCCTTACGCTTAAAGTTATTCTTCTGGGAATAACTGCTTTCCTGCGGGACATCCAAACGTGAATTGTCCTCATAAATCTGTGCGACCTTAATCGCCTCTTCAAGGGATGTAGGCGCATGCCTCTTAACTTCACTTCGAATTCGCTGGTTAAGTCCTCTGACAAAACCGCGAAGTCGATGGAAGTCATCTAAATTCTTTAACTTCAGAATTACATCTCTGTATTCTGAAATATACACCAATAGCGGTCTACCCTTCTGCTGAATTTTAGCCCAAGCTTCCCAATTGCGTTCCTCCTCATTCTCGGGGAGAAACTCTTTCTTGAAAAGATGGGAAAATTCATTCCAAGTGGTGGGTTTCTTGTGAGTCTCAAAGAGACTCATCCACCATGTATAAGCTTTCGGTCCTAGCGATAAACTAGCTTCTACTACCCTCACATGATCCGGGGTATGTTTGAGTTCATGGACATCTTTCCATTTCTCTAAGAAAGTCAAAACCGCGTCCTTATTCCTATCCTTATCCTCTCCAGAGAAATAAGGAGGACGGATCTCCTTTCCCAAGGAAAGATCCACAGGGCGGTTATGAGTTTCTAACATACCTACCGAAGCAATGCACAAGGGAGTAGAAGACGCTAGAACTTTTGAAGTTTGTTCTTTGATTTCATCTTGACGAGTGATGAACCTCAAAAAGATGAATAAATTTTAGTATTACTTGAACTTTAGGGTTCAATAGTCGGATGCTAAATTCTATGAAGAGCTTTCTTAGTTACTTGAGCACTTCTTAAAGAAAGCCTTTATTTGATCTTTTATCCCAAGACGTGATCAAAAATCAAATAAAGCTAAATGGAACTTACACTATGAACTTTTAAAGTTCACAAGATAGTTGTTCTATTCCATAAGTAGTATCCCTGGTAAGGATGCAAGATGCCAAGAAAAACTATAAAGCTTTTATAAGTTTTCATTTGATTTCATCCCAAGGAGTGATGGAAATCAAAGGTTAAACCTCAACATCAATTAATCCTTGACGTCAATAAAAGGATGTTAGGTTTTAAAGTTGCATATCTGGTAAATAATGCAACTAGCTAGCTAAAGCAATCATAGAAACATAGAAGCACTCTTTTAGAGAGTTAAAACTTTTGGTTTCATCTAAGCTAATTGAAGCTTCAAGAGGAAATCAAAGTAAGTAGTAATCTTTAGGAAATACGATAAGTTCCTAAGGACTTGAAGCAAGTGTGAACTTTTCATTTAGGAGTAGAAAGTTCCAAGAAATGGATCTTAAATCCATGAACTTCTCCTAAACAAGTAATAAAGTTCAAAGTGTTCATAGTTGCATTACTATTGGATCAATCATCAATAGATGCTTCGACTTTAAACATAAATTTGATTAGTGAAATATGTTTAAAGGACTCTAGTAACATCTGAAGATTGACCAATAATAATGAGTCTTGTATCAAACTCAAGAATAGAAGTCGATATCACATAAACGAAAAGTCAACTTAAAACTTTCATACTGGCAAATGTGATATTTCGTCTCTAGTTTGATACTCAGGAAATAAATACAATTGAATTAGTAAATTTTTGGATATTATTTGAAAGAATTTCTTTCAAATGTTCTTATTGCAAAAGATTCCAAGATGAATCATTTGCTCAAGTTATTTGATTCCCTAGAAGGAATCTCAAGTCTTTGAAGACATGGCATTCTTTCAAGTATTGAGAATGAAATTCTTCATACTCTTAATCAATAGGTAGTTCCCTAGCCGTCCCAAATGCAACAGCGTAACGACTGCAAATGCTCATGAATGA
This sequence comes from Ceratopteris richardii, assembly GCA_020310875.1. Taxonomy (NCBI): domain Eukaryota; kingdom Viridiplantae; phylum Streptophyta; class Polypodiopsida; order Polypodiales; family Pteridaceae; genus Ceratopteris; species Ceratopteris richardii. The sequence continues at coordinate 103,445,983 of CM035439.1, read as the reverse complement.
ATGACTCTCCTCCCAACCTTATGCCTGTATATATAGCTGCTTGAACTAATGAGGACCACAAATGTAACTAGAGTCCACAAGTGCATGTGCAATCTCCTCCACTCCTTTCATATCCACCACTAGAGTCTATTAGTGGCTGGAGTGATCTCGACCACTACTTTAGTACCTTCCACTAGAGTCCACTAGTGGTTGTTGTACTCACCTCTTGAGTTAAGTCCACTGGACTCAAGTTAACTCACGTTAACTAGAGTTAGAAGGCTCTAGAGCTCTTTGGGCAAAACTCTCTTCCCATGCTCCCCATGGGAGTTGAACCCAAGACCTCTTCCTTCACAACCATGAGACTTAACCACTAGGCTAAGTGGATTACTTGAATATGAGAGCACATGACTTATGCTTGAGTCTACTCTTGAGATCTTTGGTCCTACAGACGAGTGACCAAACGGTATCCGATTTCAGATCTGTCTGAAGCCATCGGATCCCTAGATCATAGACTTACTTTATTACATTCTTCCCCCCTTGGGAAAGATTTTCGTCCTCGAAAATAAAGCTATATATATAACTGTAGGCAACCCCCGAGCCTCATGTTCTAAACTTGAAGAACATGCATTCATTCAATCAGGTTATTTACTTAGAAGCTTGAAAGTAAAAACCTTCTTTAGTTGGGACCAACTTAAAACTTGAAAGCTGGAAAACGTCGTTGGATTGTGGAAACTTTTTCCCATGTTGAATTTTCTTCAGTTCCATCCTTCCATTTTACTAAACACTCTTCATACAAGTGGCTTCTTGTACGTTTATCTCGGGTGCGAAGTATCCTTTCAGGTTCATGAGGAACTGTTTCATTTACTGGAATAGGAAGTATAACTTGTTGTCCAACTAGATTATCTGAATCTGTTAGACTCTTCCTAAGTCGACTAACATGGAACACTGGATGAATCCAACTATCATCTGGAAGTTGTAGTTCATAAGCCCACAAACCAACTTTCTTGGTGATTGGAAAAGGACCGCAATACCTAGGTGACAACTTGGCACATTGACCAGTCTTGAATTTTTCCGATCTTTCAGGAATACGAAGATAAACTTGATCACCAACCTGAAAACTAACATCTCTACGCTTCGGATCGGCATAAGCCTTTGCACGATCTTGAGCTTTCTTTAAGTTTTCTTTAGCTAACTTGAGCTTAAAGTTCATGTCTTGAAGGAACTCTTGAGCTGCTTGAACTCGTTCATTATGAAGTCCTACTGCATAAGGAGATCTAGGCTGGAAACCATACATCAACATGAATGGGCTAAATTCAGTTGATGAATTCTTGGCACTATTATAGGCAAATTCAGCTAATGGAAGATAATCTTCCCAGTCAGTCTGTTTGGAAGTAACATAAGCTCTGAGTATGTCTTCCAAAATCTGATTGACTTTCTCTGTCTGTCCATCCGTCTGAGGATGTTCAGCTGTACTTAAACTTAGTTTAGTTTCAAGTCTACTAAAGACTGCTCGCCAAAAATGACTTGTAAATCGAGCATCTCTATCAGAAACTATGTCTACTGGAAGACCATAGAGTCTATAAAGTTGATTTACAAATATTTTTGCAAGTTCTGGAGTCTTATAAGTAGTCTTGACTGGAATAAACTGAGCAAGTTTAGTCAATCGATCAACTACAACCCAAACTGAATCAAAGCCCTTCTGAGTGCGGGGTAATCCAGAAATGAAATCCATGGAAATACTTTCCCACTTTCCTTTGGGAATTTCCAATGGATGCAGCAATCCTCCAACTTTAAGTCGTTCAAATTTATTTACTTGACATTTATGGCACTTAGATACATAGTTTTGCACATCTCGATGTAAACTAGGCCAATAAAAATGTCTTTTTACTAACTCATAGGTTCTGTTAATACCAGGATGTCCTGCACTTGGAGCATCATGGCATTCGAAAAGTACTTGATTTCGTATGTCCAAGGTACTTGGAACACAAACCTTACCTTTATAAAGCAAATATTCATCTTGGAGAGAATAGTGTTTAAACTTTCTTTCAGAAGTACTTGCTTCATTTTGTTCAGCTTGCTCAGCTGCTTTCCAAGCTTGACTGAAGCTTGGATCTTCTTTGCAGCTTCCTTTCAACGTTGAAATAAATTCACTTTGAATTTGTACAAAACTTAGATTGTTCAGCATAGGCATCCGACTTAAGGCGTCTGCCACTGCATTGAACTTTCCTTTTCTATACCTGAGTTCATAATCGAACTCTTGCAACTGCTCGGCCCACCTCGCTTTTCTACCTCTTAGATCAGGTTGGTTTGCAAACCACTTTATGCTCTCTTGATCAAAAACTATGGTCAGCTTTGATCCATATAGATAATGGCGCCATTTCTTCAGAGCATTGATAATAGCGAACATCTCTCGCTCATAGGTAGAGTAATTTTGCTGAGCAGGACTTAGCTTTCTACTCTCGAAAGCTATTGGTCGACCATCTTGGCTTAGTACTGCTCCTACTGCAGATGAACTTGCATCTGTCTCTAATTGGAAAGGCTTGTTCGGATCTACAATTTGTAGAACCGGGGCCGAGGCTAAAGCAAGTTTCAGTTCTTGAAAACTCTTTGCTTGCTCTTCTTTCCAATTTAACTTCTGATGCTTCCCTTTGAGTTGATCAGTCAAAGGTACTGCAATCTTGGCATATCTAGCCACAAACTTCCGATAATATCCTGCCAATCCGAGAAAACTTTGTAATTCTCGAACCGTCGTGGGCTCAGGCCATTCAAGAATCGCTTGGACCTTTTCCGGGTCAACTTTGATTCCTTCCGCGGAAATAATATGACCTAAATACTTTACTTCTGGGGTAAAGAATTCACATTTTGACTCTTTACCGTAAAGTTTATTATCGCGAAGAAGTTGAAAAACTTTTTTCAAGTGCTCTAAGTGACTTTCATGATCTTTACTGTAGATCAGAATATCATCGAGAAAATCTACAACAAATTTTCCCAGATACGGCTTCAGCACTTGATTCATCAAAGTCATAAATGTTGCGGGTGCATTTGTCAACCCGAACGGCATCACTAAAAACTCGTAGTGACCAAACTTTGTTCGAAAAGCTGTTTTAGGAATATCATCATCTTTGATCCTGATCTGATGATAACCTTGGCGTAAATCAATCTTAGAAAAGACTGTAGCCCCTTTTAAACTATCGAAAAGATCTTCGACTAGTGGCATGGGATACTTGTTCTTTATCGTAAGATTGTTTAACGCCCTATAATCTACGCACAACCTCATAGTTCCATCTTTCTTTTTCACTAGAAGGATGGGTGCTGCCCATGGAGACTGGCTTGGGCGGATAAATCCTTTATCCAAATACTCTTGGATTTGATTTTCTACTTCTTGATTCTGGACATAGGGGAGGCGGTAAGGGTTTTGAGATTTTGGCTTGGTACCCGGAAACAGATCTATACTGTGATCAATGTTTCCACGAGAGGGTGGCAAGCCGTAGGGGAGTTCCTTAGGGAACACATCTTTAAATTCCTTCATTAAATTGTTAAATTGAACATGAACTTCTCGAGGAATAAAGGACGAGACATAAGAAACTTGATTTATATTATCAGAATCTATTACATCGGTGCCAAGGACAAGAAAAGCTTGGGTCCTGGCTTCATTATTTACAAGTTTCTTAAGTTCTGTGTATGATATCAAAGGGATACTTGGAACATCATGCTCACCCTTGATCTTATACACAACACCGTCACGCTGGAATTCCAAAGTATTTGTAAAATAACACCTGGTCAATGAAGGACCTAGACTCCATAGCCACTCTCTCCCTAAAACAAGATCTACCCGATCCATGTTCATGATTTGGAAGTCCAAGGTATCTTGAAATCCTTGGATTTCTAGTTCCAAATTACATATCATTGTGTCCCAAACACGGGTGTCTTGACCGTGCATCATGGAGACAATGTATTTATGAGGAGATGGTTCCTGAGGAAGAGCCAGTTTTTTTACTAACGCATAATTGATAAAATTATGCGTAGCAGAATCATCCACCATTATCCGAATGGTGTGTCCTTTTACTGATCCATGCAACTTGACCAAATCATGTGGACCAAACTCTTGAGGTTGCCACATGTTTTTGGAAATTTGGCATGAATGGGTACTGTCGCAGTGCATAATCTGAACCTTCTTTGCACTTGAATTTGCATCCAAGTTCAAAGATTGAATCAGATTGATTTGCTGCTTACCCTTTCCCTTACTTTCCCTTCCGACTGGACAGGCACGGCTTCGATGTCCAGGCTTGAGACATTTAAAGCACAAGTTTTCTTTTTTCACTTTATCATGATCTTCTGGAGAAAGGATGTGTCTAAAAATACGAGGTTTCTTAGACACTCTTTCATTAGATCTAGTCCCTTTGCCCTTACGCTTAAAGTTATTCTTCTGGGAATAACTGCTTTCCTGCGGGACATCCAAACGTGAATTATCCTCATAAATCTGTGCGACCTTAATCGCCTCTTCAAGGGATTTAGGCGCATGCCTCTTAACTTCACTTCGAATTCGCTGGTTAAGTCCTCTGACAAAACCGCGAAGTCGATGGAAGTCATCTAAATTCTTTAACTTTAGAATTACATCTCTGTATTCTGAAATATACACCAATAGCGGTCTACCCTTCTGCTGAATTTTATCCCAAGCTTCCCAATTGCGTTCCTCCTCATTCTCGGGGAGAAACTCTTTCTTGAAAAGATGGGAAAATTCATTCCAAGTGGTGGGTTTCTTGTGAGTCTCAGAGAGACTCATCCACCATGTATAAGCTTTCGGTCCTAGCGATAAACTGGCTTCTACTACCCTCACATGATCCGGGGTATGTTTGAGTTCATGGACATCTTTCCATTTCTCTAAGAAAGTCAAAACCGCGTCCTTATTCCTATCCTTATCCTCTCCAGAGAAATAAGGAGAACGGATCTCCTTTCCCAAGGAAAGATCCACAGGGCGGTTATGAGTTTCTAACATACCTACCGAAGCAACGCACAAGGGAGTAGAAGACGCTAGACTCAAACGGCTCATACTTCCCGCTAAAGGAAACATGTCTATTTGGGGAGAGGATAATTCCTTATCCTTTTCCATCCTAACAGACATCGGTGAAGTTGCGATCGTATCTGTGTGACTGCCTAAAATAGTCTTACTGAAATCCTTAGGCGTCTGAAGTAAGTTCAGAATGGCCTTAAGGTGATCCTGGATTCCATCAACAGATTGACGGAGTACTGCAACCTCATCCGGAACACTGGACAACCGTCCAAGCTTTTGCTCAACTAGCAACATCCTACTCTCCATATCTTTCCTCTCGTTGAGAGGAGTGATTGTTTCCCCTTTACTCGCAAATTCCTCAACGTCTAATGCTACAATCGTCGCTGATTCTATTTTAGATGCATCAGACGCATGACTAGTATTTGAAACCATAGGTGCAGATGAATGCAATGCACGTGCAACTATTGGTGGTCTAGGCATGAATGAGGATGTTACTAAAATAGGAACAGAAACAAACACTGATGTACTAGTAGTACTCGTAAGCGAGACGTGGCTAGAAGTCCCCTCCATCGCACACAAAGCGTTATTAAACTTACTAAGTATTCCTAACGCAAGTGGTGTGTGCAACAAAATCAAAAGAGCTATGCAAGAATATCACAAGAAATAGTCCCTGATGAGTTGGTCCGTTGAGGTCGACTTGATTCTAGCCGAGAGTGCTAGAATTATGACGAAGATAGGCCTCCGGATCTTCACTCCACAACTCCACTTCCTTCAAGCTTTGCTCAATCTTTGGTTCTCCTTGTTTGTTTCTTTGGCTAAAAGCAACATACTCCTCGGGTTCCAGCCTGCAGCAATTGACTTGACTCCTTGGATGGATGAGAGGACTTGGCTTGCACTTTAGCTCTGATCACTGTTTTAGTAGAATTTCTTCTACATTTGAGAACAAGTCAATCGCCTTGTGCGCGTGGATAGGTCGCCTCCCTCTCAAGTTGATGGTGCGGGTTCGAGTCCCGTCGGCAGCAGGCGCTCGCGAAGTCTGTTTTTTTCTTGCTAGCTCTTGATTAAGAGTTTCTTCAACGCCAGATTTGAGCACAAGAAGAATTTTTTCAGGCTTCTGAGCGTGAACGCCCGTGGATGTGTTGGGTAGTTGGTTGCGCCCTTGTTGGGGGGGCGAGGGATCGAATCCCCTCAGCCACATGAGAGAGTATAAACTTTTTTATCTACTAATTGAGATCTTCTGCAGCAAGGACTTCGGTCAATACGTTCTGCTGCGGTAACCCTTCACGCGGATGAAGACGCCCTTGTGGATAGAGCAGCGCGCTCCTAAAGGAGAAACGGGGGTTCGAATCCCGTCTTCTGCACTGTAGTGATGTCCTTCTTTTTGGAATATGCTTCAAACTCGATGATGCTAACGCGAGGAAATCGGCGCACTTCTCCGTTCAGCTGCGAGCAGAATGCTTTGATTTCGTCGAAGGAGCAATACACACACAAATAGGAGAGCACAAGATGAGCAAAATAATGAGGATGAGAGCTATGGAGAGAATCAAGCTCTGATACCAATGCATTAGAAAGCAAGGATTACGACCACCACATGCTTGAGAGATGACTCTCCTCCCAACCTTATGCCTGTATATATAGCTGCTTGAACTAATGAGGACCACAAATGTAACTAGAGTCCACAAGTGCATGTGCAATCTCCTCCACTCCTTTCAAAACCACCACTAGAGTCTATTAGTGGCTGGAGTGATCTCGACCACTACTTTAGTACCTTCCACTAGAGTCCACTAGTGGTTGTTGTACTCACCTCTTGAGTTAAGTCCACTGGACTCAAGTTAACTCACGTTAACTTGAGTTAGAAGGCTCTAGAGCTCTTTGGGCAAAACTCTCTTCCCATGCTCCCCATGGGAGTTGAACTCAAGACCTCCTCCTTCACAACCATGAGACTTAACCACTAGGCTAAGTGGATTACTTGAATATGAGAGCACATGACTTATGCTTGAGTCTACTCTTGAGATCTTTGGTCCTTCGGACGAGTGACCAAACGGTATCCGATTTCAGATCTGTCTGAAGCCATCGGATCCCTAGATCATAGACTTACTTTATTACATTCATAGTGCTTCTTTATGAGTTCCTTCGATGTCCTAGCTTCCTTGTAATCCAAAACTAACCTTACCTTTGGGATGTGTCTACATGGTACCATAATCATTTTTCTTTGCAGGTTGCTCAAGTGATGATTTTGATCCTCATCAAGATGAATGCCCTACATGAATGCTTCTTCTTTACACAAATCTTCATTAATAGGAATAGGAGTAGTAGGTATCTCATGCTCTATGATCGGCTCCTTAATACATTATGATGAAATTTCTAGACATAGCATCCAATAAACTATTGAATTTGGTATGTTCACTTGGAGAAAGTAGTTTAGTGATGCCTTTTGGAAAATTTTGACCACTATCAATTCTTGGTTTCTGTCTCTGTTAAGGTGCTTGCAAAAATTGAACTTGAGCACCTTGCTCCAAACAAGGAGTCAGTTCCATTGACAAAATTGGTGCATTTTGGCCAAGGAAAGGCTCCTTGTCTACTTGCCCACTATGTGCGTAGTGCATACCTTGAGGTGGCCCATCATGAAAATCACCAAAAAAATAGGTGCTAATGTTCTTGAGATGTGCCAAATTTTAGTAGCCCATGTTCATCTTGCATGAAAATAGGTTGCCCATAAACTTCATTTTGACCACCAAAAATTAGGTTCCCAAATTGGCCATCTTGGCTACTTGTGACGTCTTGCCCACTTGGGCTACCTTGTGAGAGGTGCCCAACTTGGGCCTCGTGATGCCCACTTGAGCCACCCTAGGAGAGGTGCTTCATGATGCCCATCTTAAGAGAGATGCCCAACTTGGGCTTCATGATGCCCATCTTGAGAGAGGTGCCCAACTTGGACTTCATGACACCCAATTTTGGCTTCTACATCTAGTCTCCTATAATTGTTGAGATATCAAGCTCAACATGTGATGATCCAGGATGACACGTACCGGTTTTTCGTTTCTCTGACATGTATAGTGGTCATACCGGTATATGTCAGGGATACTTCATTGAGCTTTATTAGATTTATCTACCGAGAGTGATGGCACATTTGTTTCTTGCCAGCTCACTCATTCGCGGATATTAGGTTTTTCCGTATGTACTGATCTTTATATATTGCACTTGTTGTATTCTTGTTCTTAGGTCATTCTTGTACATTCCTTTTATGTAATAGAAGAAGAAGAAGATCATTCTTCCTTGCCTCAATCTGTGTGTGTGCTTCTCCTTGAGAGTGAGAGTGTGTGTGTGAGCTCTCTTCCTTATCTCCTTCCTCGTGACATGGTATCAGAGCCAGCGTGGCTATAGAGAGCTCGTGGAGAAGGCGACGGTGAAGACTACACGGCAAGGCATGGAGAAAATGCGATTTCACAAATGGCCTCCGTTTGCTACAAAAATTGCCGTGAAGGTAGAAGACCTCCATTTCGAGCCCGCAAGGTGGGGCCCACAGAAAAACCAGGTCAGTTTCAGAAACTGTAACTTGCATTGTGTTCGGCGACACTCATATATTCTAGATCCAGAATTTCAAGCGATTTTGTGTACTCTTGATACACGAAAACTGTGTTTTTCTGAGATCGAACTGTCACGTCATAATGCGACAGTGTTCAAGCAGAAGTGCTGCTTGTAGTGTTTTGCAGTGTTGTGAATTGTTGCAGAAATGGCAAACACAGATGGAATGAGTCAGCTTATGAGCGATAAGCTGGACAAGAACAACTTCCATGCTTGGAGATTCAGAATGACGAATTTCCTCATGGGAAAAGGCTACTAGAAGTACATCGAAGGAGAGAATGAAAATGCTCCGCAGTTACCAGAAAGGAACCGGACTGCAGATCAGTTAAGAGCATATGAGGAATGGAATCAAGGAGCACGAAAGGTAATGTATTGGCTATCTATTAGCATACAGGATAGCATGATTGGACACATACAGGATGCCAAGACTCCAAAAGAGGCTTGGAACAGCTTGGTCACTTTGTATGAGACTAATACAAAGGCACGGAAATTGCAACTCAAGAACGAGCTGCATACATTGGAAAAGAAGAGCATGTCGGTAAGTGACTACACTCTTAAAATCAAAGGCATATGTGAGTCACTTGCATCTATTGGCATGAATGTAGATGATGATGATAAGGTGGAAGTGTGCCCTCGTGGTTTAGGAGCTGCATATAAGCAGTTCAGAACTTCCATACAGACCAGGGAAAATATTCTGAATTTTGCTGATCTGGTATCTATGCTGATTATTAAAGAAAAGAATCTTGGTGAGGACTCAAACTCCCAAGGAAAGCCCAGTTCTGAGCAGGTATTCTACTTTGGCAAAGGAAGAGGCAGAGGTAGAGGTTTTGGAAGTGGAAGAGGAAACAGTAACCAAGACCAAGGGCAACAACAGAATCATGCAGGAGGAAGAGGACAATTTCGAGGCAGGGGGAGCCAAAGAGGTCGCAGAAATTTCCAAAGAAATGATTCAGGTAATGATAGTAAAGGATGTTGGAATTGTGGTAAACCTAGACACTTTGAACGTGATTGCAAGTTAAAGAATCAAAATAACAGAAGGCAGCAAAACAACTATGCATCCACAAGTGCTGATGATTTTGAGAAGCTGTTTATGGTTCAACATCACATGATGAATACGATGTCTGCTGGTGTTTCAAAATCGAATGATAATGTCTTGTATGTTGATTCAGGTGCTTCAAATCACATGACCAGTCATGCAGAATGGTTTAGGAGTTTGCAGAAAATGCCAGTTCCTGGATATGTTGAAACAGGTGATGATACATCGCATCCTATTGAGCATACAGGAAACATAGCATTGTCTATGGAGGACGGGAAGGTAAAACATCTTGCTGATGTGTTGCATGTTCCAAATATAACAAAGAATCTGGTTTCTGTTGGACAAATGGTTGACCAGGGATTACAAGTGAGGTTCAATGTTGATGGTTTATATGTAGAAGAGTACAAGCAGGATGGACGATTGGTTGCCAAAGGAAACAAAGTGGGTAGGATGTTCACCTTAAATGTGAAGATTCCTGAAATGAATGCAGCCATGTTTGCAAAAGGTGCAGGAGTTATTGCAGATATAGAGATATGGCACAAACGGATTGGACATGCAAACTTGCAAAGGCTGAAAATGATGCATTCAAAGGAGATTGTCCATGGACTACCAAATTTCAAAGTTGCAGAAATGCAAAAGGTATGTGCAACATGTCAATTTGGTAAACAGTCAAGAGCATCATTTCCACATGACAAGCATGTTAGTGAGAATGTACTAGAAGTAGTACATACAGATGTTTGGGGTCCAGCAAAGACCACATCTATGGGCGGTTGCAGGTTTTATGTTACCTTCATTGATGATCATACACGCAAAGTATGGGTATATTTCATGAAAGAGAAGAGCGAGGTGTTCACTCACTTCCAGAATTTTAAAGCTATGGTGGAAAAGCAGACAGGGAAGTACATTCAAACATTAAGATTTGATGGAGGAGGTGAATACATGTCAAATGAGTCAGCAGTTTTCTAAAAAATCATGGAATTCGGCGTCAGTTTTCATGCAGGTACACACCACAACAAAATGGTGTTGCTGAACGCAAGAATAGACATATTGCAGAAATAGCAAGAGCCTTGATGGCTGAGAAGAATATGCCTCATTGTTATTGGGCAGAAGCTGTGCATACTGCTGTATACATCATGAACAGAACTCCGACTGCTGCTGTACATCAAGTTACACCTGAAGAGAAGTTTACAGGTAAAAAGGCAAACTTATCACATCTGAAAGTTTTTGGCTGTATTGCATATGTACATGTTCCAGATGAGTTGAGGACGAAGCTTGATCCGAAAGCAGAAAAATGTGTCTTCATTGGATATTCCCTTGAGCAAAAGGGGTACAAATGTTATAACCCACTCACACGACAGGTGAAGGTGAGCAGAGATGTGGTATTTGATGAAATGTCAAGCTTCTATGCAGATGCCAAAGAAGGACTGAATCTTGAACCAAATGACAAAGAAATGAAAAATCTAGTGCAGAATCTCAAGTTTTGAGTGGACCGAATGCATCACCAAGCAATAGTTCCAACTCAAATCCATGGAGTGGAAGATTGCGTGGAAATTTCAGTCCAGCAAATTCATCAAATACATCCAAGAAAGGTAAAGAAAAGCTTTCTGCTGGTAGTAAAACAGGTGCAGGTTTTGAAGATGTTGATGGAGATTCAAGTGGTTCAGAAAAGAGTATTGATGAGGAACTTGGATTGCCCTCTGTGAAGACTCCAGGAGTAAGAAGGGCACATGCAGATGATACAAGAACAAGTGACCCAGGACCAAGAAGATCTGGGAGGATGCGTAATTCAGTGCAACGATTGACATATGATAGTTACATGGCTCGCCATTGTGCCTACATGACAAAGGTAATAGAAGATGCTGAACCTTCTTGTTTTGAAGATGCAATTGGTAATGCAGATTGTGAAAAAGCTATGGATGAGGAGATGGCTGCACTTTATGGAAATGATACATGGAAGCTGGTTCCATTGCCACAAGGAAAGAAATCCATAGGCTGCAAATGGGTTTACAAGGTAAAGCATAATGCTGATGGTAGCATAAGCAGTTATAAAGCATGATTGGTAGCTAAAGGTTATGCACATACATATGGCATTGATTATGAGGAAACATTCAGCCCTGTAGCTAAAATGTCTACTGTCAGAACACTTGTTGCATTAGCTACAGCAAAAGGATGGACTTTGCATCAGATGGATGTGAAGAATGCTTTCCTACATGGTGAGTTACAGGAAGAAGTATATATGGACCAGCCACAAGGATATGAAGATTCAAAACATCCAGAATATGTTTGCAGGTTGCAAAAGGCTTTGTATGGGCTGAAGTAAGCCCCTCGTGCATGGCATGCAAGGATTGCTGATTACTTAACCAACATTGGGTTCTCTATGTGTGATGTAGATCACTCACTATATGCAAGGAAGGCTGATGATGGCATCACTATTGTGGCTATTTATGTTGATGACCTAATTGTAGGTGGTGATAATGAAGAAAGCATCAAAGAGGTAAAGAAACATCTTATGCAGGAATTCGACATGAAGGATCTTGGTGTGCTGTGCTATTTCTTGGGCATTGAGTTTATACATACAGAAACAGGTATATGGATGTCGCAAAGGCAATATGCCTTGAATATGCTGCAAAAGTATGGTATGGCTGATTGTAAGCCAATTTCTATGCCATTAGATCAGAATTTGAAATTGGATATCTATGTCAGGTGAAGCATTGGAAAATGCTACTATGTATAGGAAATTTGTGGGAAGTCTTATATATCTCACAATTACAAGGCCTGATCTAAGTTATATTGTTGGACTTGAAAGTCAGTTTATGCAGGTTCCCCGGAAGCCACATTTGGATGCTTTGAGGCCCACTCTATGTTATGTGAGTGCTACTTTGGATTATGCATTGTTTTATGAAGCTGGTGTGGAGTTGCAGGTTCATGGATACACCGATGAAGATTGGGCTGGTAGTACTCCAGATAGAAGATCTACTAGTGGCTTTCTTTTCTCACTTGGAGGTGCCGCTATTACATGGAGCAGCAAGAAGCAACCCACTGTTGCTTTGTCGAATACAGAAGCTGAGTATAGAGGTGCTGCAATGGCAGCATGTGAGGCATCATGGCTGGAGATGTTACTTGCAGATTTAGGTGTGGAAGTGCAAAAGCCTATCACTATCTATTGTGATAATCTTAGCAGCATACAATTAGCACGAAACCCTGTTTTCTATGCTAGAACAAAGCATATCGAGGTACATTATCACTTCATCAGAGAGAAGGTATTAGCAGGTGATATTGATCTTGTTTATGTGAGAACAGATGAGCAGGTTGCTGGTATTTTCACCAAAGCACTTGGAGCTGAGAAGTTAAAGAAGTTTAGAGAGATGCTTGGATTACACGATATGGCGTTGAGCTTGAGGGGGAGTGTTGAGATATCAAGCTCAACATGTGATGATCCATGATGACACGTACCAGTTTTTCGTTTCTCTGACATGTATAGTGGTCATACCGATATATGTCAGGGATACTTCATTGAGCTTTATTAGATTTATCTACCGAGAGTGATGGCACATTTGTTTCTTGCCAGCTCACTCATTTGCGGATATTAGGTTTTTTCGTATGTACTGATCTTTATATATTGCACTTGTTGTATTCTTGTTTTTAGGTCATTCTTGTACATTCCTTTTATGTAGTAGAAGAAGAAGAAGAAGATCATTCTTCCTTGCCTCAATCTGTGTGTGTGCTTCTCCTTGAGAGTGAGAGTGTGTGTGTGAGCTCTCTTCCTTATCTCCTTCCTCGTGACAATAATCACTTGGATTACCTTTTTCCTTACTATTCAATTGCAAATTATCACATTTTATCTCTTTTTGTCCTCATTGTGCTTCCTCTATAGAATCCTCATTTATTTCTCTGATTTCAATTGTGCAACATTCTACACTGTCCATCATCCAATTTAAGAGATTATCAGCTTCATGAGGTAGAGAAGACATTACCTAAGTGTCCACTGTATACCGAGTTGCCTTTTCACTATCAGATCCTTCCTCCAAGTGTATCTACAATTGATTATTAGCCTTTGTTGAAATTCATAACCTATTCCTTCCCAATTCATGCAATGCTTTTGCTTGCCTCATGCACATTAGGGGAAAGAATGAAACCTGCATGGGCCTTTTAGATTAATGTAGCTCAGTGATGAGTAACACCTCCTTTAATGTCAATCCGGGAAGACATGAGGATGGTATGAAGACCACGAGCAAGTGGAAGCACAAGTGCGTGAGTGAGAAGCACACAAGCATGCACACACATACGCACACACGCGCTCACACAGTAAGAACAAAGAGAGTAAGACAATGGAATCACTTCTATTGCAAGAAAGTTCTCATACAAGCTCAAACTACAAGAAGCTAACCCCAAAAATGAGCTCTCTAGCTCTATTTATAGTTTTTAACTAACTTTGGCCCTGTTCAGACCTAGTGTCCGGCCTAGTTAAAAATTAGGTTCCGGGGCTTATTTGAGGGCCCAAACGAGATCTAAAAATTATGAAAATTGGCAGGCAACTACATCTAAGGCTCCCCAAGCTCGAGGACTCCTTGGCTTGTACAAAATGGAGCTACAAAAAGGCGAAATGATATTTACAAGGGTTTGTAGTGATGAGAATCACTTTAGAATGATGTTGGGGTTTTGAAAAAAATGAAGGGTAGCCTCAGTGCTAGATCTGCATGTGTGTCCATACTTGCTTCTTCCCGCATCCTGTCAACACTCTCCCCCCCTTAGGGTCTGTCGCCTCTGACAGACCTCTTTTCCGCCGTTTGATCAATGTATTTTTGCAGGAGGTCGGTTGCCAATTCTTGTTCTTTGATTCTTAAACCTCTAATTAGATCTCGTTGCAAGGCCTCCCAATCCACTGTACCAGGCATGTCAGGTTGTGGCATTGTGTAAAGCTCGGAATGCATCGTTTGCTCGCATGCAAAGAGATGGAGTAGATGCGTAGGCCGTGGCGCGAATACCTCTGAATGTGCTTCCCAAAACCCCGTGGTGAACATATCGTCAAATGTTTGCTTGTAGTAGGCAGGGAGATATCTTATGCGTGCATGCCATGCGTAAGCCACTCGTATGCTCGGGGTTGTGCTCATATCATATAGCAGGTCGTAATTACCATTAATAAACCCGGGAATAGGAGGTTGAATACGGCATACATTGCGAAAAGTTTTGAGTACGACCTACATCATGTCGAAGATCTTGAGCATCATCTGGGCAGCGACATCTGGCATAGGGTGGAGGCGTGGTATCCAATGTCTGATGGTTGCAATCATGTATGACACTGTAGGAGTACCGGTTGGGGGGGCGATAGCGGGGTAATTGAGCCATTCTTTACAGTTTGCGTTATTCTGAACCTTGATGGCAAAAGCTTTCCATGATCTGCGTCTTTGCACTGGCCCAAAACACGGATTGTACTTCAAATGCATGGGGGCATGATCCCATGTTCGAAGCATTTCTGGGTAAGTTTCGAGTAACTTTTGCCTCCACGTTGGTTGGAATATGGCCCCTTTTCGTGCCGCTTCTGGTATGTCTTCTGGTTCGAACTGTGTGGCAAATGTTGGGCACTTGTTGGTGACCCGTTTGATTTCTGCATTGTAG
Organism: Ceratopteris richardii; assembly: GCA_020310875.1. NCBI lineage: Eukaryota > Viridiplantae > Streptophyta > Polypodiopsida > Polypodiales > Pteridaceae > Ceratopteris > Ceratopteris richardii. The sequence goes on along the minus strand of CM035439.1, from coordinate 103,430,756 downwards.
TCGGCCAACAATACAAAATAGGGCTTGTATTGCAGTTCTGAACTAGTGATAAGGCGTCTAGGGGCGATGTGCCTGAAGTATTCTGAGTGAAGGATGGTGTCCTCAATGGCCTTCATTGCCAGCATCTGAGTGGATATCCGCTCCTGATGAGTTTGCCCCATTTCCTCTACTTGTTTCATCCATGTTGATGGGGGTTCCTCATAGGTATCTTGACCTTCTTCTGTTACGCGTCCTCCTGGGAATGGTTGAGGCTTGTAGGCGTCGTCGAATGCTTCCTCCACTGGGATGGTAACTGCTTCTTCTTCTAACGGTTGCTCTGGTGGGGAAGGGGGTCGTTCGAACTGCATCAACTTCAGTTTTAGTTCTGCGATCTGCTGCCGTAACTCCAGCACGTCGTTGGTCGTTGAATGTTCAGGTTCGGTTGAAGTAGCAGCGTCTGTCATTTCTTTAGGTTCCTGTCGGTGTGGTGTAGACTCTTGGGGTCTCTGTAAGTCCTTTAGCTGGTCGGCAAGCTGATCATGTGCTTCTAAAAGATTGGCATACGTTTCCAAGATTTGTTGTATGCTTTCTGAGGGGACAGCTTGAAATTTGAGCGGGTCTATGGGTGCTCCCGGGGTGTTCTCCATGGCAGCCTCGAGGTTCTCTTGGTTTTGTTGTTGAAGCCGTCTATTCTCTTCTTGCGCTGCTGCCAGATGTCGTCGTAGCAAAGCCATGTTTCGTTGAAGCCGTGCATTGCGGCCCATTTGATCTCGCAGCTGTTCCTCCATGGCTTTGCTCTCTTCCATATGTCTCGCTTTGAGTTGCGCATTTGCCTGTTCGAGGGCGGAGATCTTGCTTTGTGACTCCGTATGAATGAACTCCAGAGCATTGACACGCTCTTGGAGTGTTGCTGAGAGGGTGCAAAGCCCTTTGTTATTTTCTTCCAATAATGTATATTCTTGCTTAAGCTGAGTGGCAGCTTCAAGCATCGTGTCGAGTGCAAGACTAAATGAGGTGGAAGATGGAGGGGGTTGGGAAGTGGGAATGGGAAAAGTGGATGTTGTGCCTACCGTGTGTGGAAGTGGTGATGTGAGTGTAATAACCTGTGATGGTGTTGTGAGAACAGTGGTGGTGGGTGATCCAGCGGATGGTGAGATGTCCATGGGATCGGACATGAGTGAGTGTGATTCGTGAAATGTGAACACCGGGATGGTGGGTGGTGTGATAGTGGTGGCCGTGAATGTGGGGGAGTGAATTTGGGGAAGGGACTTTTTCTTATGTTCCTCAACCTGTTGAAGAATGTTTACAAGGTAGGTCCAGAAGGAGGGTTGGGTGGTTAGTGTGGTGCTCGAGGCAGTTACAAGGGACGGGGTAGGTAGAGTTTGGGGGGGAGGAAATGGAGGGGTGGAGGGTAAAGAGATGGAAAGAGTCTGACTAGTGACAGATGGTTGTCCAAAGGCATGGGGGAAGAAAGGGTGACCTAATTGAGGTTCAAAAACCTGAGTGACAGAGATGGATGAGGGTGAAGGGAGGAGAGTGGAAACGGGGGTGTGTACAATGGTCTCACTATAGGAGGAGAATGTTTGTGTAGAAAGACACGTGGAGAGAGGCTCTGAGGGTGGGATAGGAGATGATGGGGGAGATGGGGCATGCGTAATTTCCTCCGGTTCATCATTGTGCCTAGGGCTAATCATGTGCACATCTTCTGATGTGGACGTAGCTAACGCGGTAGATACTTCCATCTGAATCATCTTTCCTTGTCGCGGCCGTGTATCAATTCTTCTTTGATCATAAGCAGGGTTCTCTTGATAGACCATGGTTCTCATTGCTTCACTGATGCCACAGGTGTTCGCCAACAGATTTAGTGATTCTACAAACTGGGGGTCGATATGCTCTGACTGTAACATCTGGTTTACTAGGGCCCTATTTGCTTCTTCTGACATTTTATGGCGTCTTTGTACCTGCTTGATTGTTTGGTATAGTCGTTTGAGCTGTGCCGTATATGCAGGGGCTTCGTCTTCACTCTCTTCAGGGTTATCTCTTGGTGCCTTCTCCTGAGCTTGTGTGCTTAGTCTTTGAGGAGGTTGTGCCACTCCTATCTCCTGTACACTACTTGTCTCGCCTCGTGCATGTTCTCTTTGGGTTGATGCCCCCGGATCGACGTTGTCAGGGCAACCTTCACTGTCTGATAGATGAGCCGTCTGCAGAAATGTTTCAAAATCAAAGTTTGGGTCCTCGGTGAAGGTGGCCATCGCTGCAAATTCCGCATCGGTAGGTAGCGGAGGGGCAGAAGGAGTGGGTTGTACCACCTCTCTTGGTTGAGACTCCTGGAGATGGATTATGATTGGTGCCACCGGGGCTTCCTCTCTAGTGGAGACTTCGGCGGTGGTTGCTGGAGGGATCAGGACTTGTGAAAGGGATCCACACATTCTTTTTGCAGGCTGACTCCCTGACTTTCGCCCTTTGAACAGCTCCAGGTGTGCATATTTTAGGGCTCGAGCAACTGGCACATCATATGCCAGACATCTGTAGATGATTCTAGTCAACGCACAGCAACCATGTAGAGTGGGCTTCCTCACCCCCCGCTTGCCTGCCTCATACGCCTGATCTAAGATCCATACCGGCATCTTAATGGGCAAGCTTCCGGTCTCTGCTAAATACAATCCGTACCATATCTTCTTGTGAGGCTGAGTGAAGCGGTCCTGAGCTGGAAATGCGAAGTGCTGGAGGCACATCCGCAGGGGTATGACGATGTTGGGGGTGAGGGCGCACATGTCTTTGAGCTTCTTGACTCTATTGCTTTTCATTGATTCTGGTATCAAGGGGTCGCGATCTGAAGGCACATGAGTGCCATACATTTGAAGGGCTTCCCTGATTAATGTTACATTTAATTCAAACTTCCTCATCTCCTCCAGATTAGATAAGGAGGGCACCCAGAATGTGCCTGAATGATCTTTATCCCCGGTAGGTTTCAACGTAGCAATCAAGTAGTAACACCTGAGGAAGTCAGGTTTTGGTAGAGCTGCACTGAAGTAAGTTTGAAGTCCTGCCTTTTGCCAGATCTCTTGAAGTGGAGCTTCATTTTGCAAGGTCTCAAATTCTCTTGAAAAGAATTGGAAGGTCCACCAAACCCCTCCACACTCCATCTTGGACTCCCAGATGTGATCTGCGTCTCCCAAATCCCCTGGCATTTCATTGAACCAATGGGAGTGCCCTTTTACTCTTTCGGTTAGCCCACTGGGTGGATCTAGAATAGGAATCCTTCGCACATTCAAGAATTCTTCAGGCCTAGCCGTTGGTGGAGCTTCCACTGGCATGGCATCCCAATTGATAGGAGCACCAGATCCTGCTTGAGAGCTTGTGCCTGCCGCTGTTGCCATGAGAGTAGTTTGCTTATCTGCTGGAAGACGAAAGGCACATTAGTGTTGCATAGGAAACAGGATGTAATGGTGTTCCCTTCACAATACTAACACGACAATCCCGGAGGTCAGTGATTAGTGGTGAGGTGTTTATGATATGTGTGAGTGGTGATTAAAGGTCAGTGTCATCCTAGATGCATACTCTGGTTATGCAATGGGCTCGGAATGCTTCTATGTTAGTGTGGACGGATTTACAGAATAGGGTCAGGGGGTTTAGTACACCGTTTAATTCTCCACACTTTGATACAGGAGTCGTAGCTCTTAGAGCTAAGGACAGGTGAAGATTTCGGTCTGAGAGTGTGATGTATGTGGGACCTTGTGGGTACCCATTTCCAGACATTCCTGGGGTTGATGGGAGTGGGGGCAGTGAGAGGTGTAGGTATCTCATCACTTTCTGCGTTGTTGGCCAAGAGTGCTTGTGAAAGCTGCTTCATCCTCGTGCCTGTAGGTGAAGTAATTTGGGCTTGTAAGCTAGCCTTGGGCACCCATATCTGTCTAGCATTAGGGGTGGCCTTCATTGACCGCTTAGGAACCCAAATAGAAATGGTACGCCTAGGGGTTATCCTAGGAGGCTTCTTCACTTTGTTCCTTGATGGTGAGGCTCGTTTCTTGTTTCTTTGAGAATCTGCTATTGGATCTGTGGGTTTTCCATCCTTGCGCATCCAGATCTGCTTCACACCATGAGATGCTCCATATTGCGCGGGTTGGCGCTCCTGCCTCTTGATTAGCGGCCTCCTTCGTGTAGCGTGATGTTCGGTCCGTTCGTTTAGCATCTTCTTGGACTCATTTAGGAACTCCTTCTTGGCTCCTGAACCTTCAGTAAGATTGCCATTCCTCTGCACCATAGAAGTTTGGACAAGCACAACATGGTTATCTTCGTGTGGATTCCTGGAGGGACCAGGAGTTGGTGCCTGTTCTATTGGTTTGAGCGCTTGCTTTTCTAATTCAACCGTGAGACGACTTTGGCCTACCCAAGCCTGAAGAAGTCCACTTCTTAGGTTGAGGTTGACTGCGTGATCATAGATCCAGTCTTGGCCTAAGACAAGAGGTTCGGTAAGATCCTCGTCTTCACACACTAGCACCTTTACTGGCATGAGGACCTCTTGTATGTAGAGGGGAAGATCCACCTCTCCCATACAAGGGGTTTCAACACCTCCTAATCCTATCAGATATCAGATATGCTTCTATGGGTTTTACCTCCAACTGCAGCTGCTGGCAATAAGAAAGCCGAACTGGACTTGTGGCTGCTCCTGAATCAATTAAAGCCCTCATGCTTGTTGTGCTGTCCTTTTGTCCTATTTCTAGGGTCACAAAAGGTCGTCGGTCTACTATCTTATGGGTGCGTCCACCTGAAGCCTCACACATGGCCATGTGGTAGCCTGGAGACTCTTGAGTGTCAGTCATAGGCTGGTCCCTTCCTCGTCTCCTCAACTTCATTCTTCTGATACGCTCTAAGGCCTCTGCCTGTGCTTCTTCCCGAATTCGTTTTTCCTCCTCTTTACGTTGCTTAGCAATATTGAGTCGGCTTAGCATCTCCTCCGTGAGGGGTTCCTGATACAGTTTGACTCTGCATCCGCTAATATAGTTTGGGAGGACATCCCCCTCTAAAGTGGCTAGTTGTACTGCTCCACTTGTGGAGATCCTATTAATGATCATAGGTCCATAGCCTCTCTTTTCTAGCTTTCTTGCGTGTTGTTTCAATGTGTAGACTAACACTAGATCTCCTGCCTTCAAGCCCTTATCCTTCACATGGGCATCAAAGTATGACTTTTGCCGTTTCTTTGCAGCATAGATGCCTGCTGCTGCTCGTAGCCTCGTCTCACCTAAACGCTCTAGATCCAAGATCCTAGAGGACAACTCGTGTCCATTCCACTCATGCTCTTGTGCTACTCTTAAAGCTGGAATTAGGAAATCTAAGGGTAGCACCGCATTTTGTCCGAAGACCATCTGAAATGGGGTGGCATTGAGTACCGTTTTGTAAGCAACTCGGTATGCCCAAACAGCATGATGAAGTTGTTTGTCCCAATCAGAGCGTTTATTATTTACAAGTTTCGTCAATACATTACACAGGATCTTATTCGTGCTCTCGGCTTGTCCGTTAGCCTGTGGGTGATAGGGTGCAGATTTCTTATGTATCACCATGAATTCTTGAAGGAGATTTTCAATGACCTCATTCAAGAAGTGCGTACCTCTATCACTAACCAACTCTATTGGTAACCCATATCTAGTGAACACATTTTCGAATAAGAATTAAGCCGTCGTTTGAGCATCATTCTTTGTCGTGGCTTTTACTTCCACCCACTTTGTAAGGTAATCTGTGGCTACAATAATGTATTCTGCATGGGAGTTCCTAGCTGGGGGGTTGATGGGACCTACAAAGTCTATACCCCACTTTGAAAAAGCACGTCCTCCCATCATTGGCCTCAAGGGCATTTCATCTTTTCTTGTCGGATATTGGGCACGTTGGCATGTGTCGCAACTCTTCACATAAGTATGTGCATCCATATGAAGAGTGGGCCACCACAGTCCTGAGAATAGAATGGTCTTAATTACTCTGTCAGGCCCAAAGTGTCCACCTGCAACACCGCTGTGTGCCGTTTCTAAGACTTTCAGGTAGTCTGATTCATGTACGCACAATCTTAGGTAACCATCCTTGCCTCTTCGATATAGGTTGTCCCCTACTAAGGCATAGTCTTGAGCCTCTTGCTCCATGCTCCGTTTTCTTGCAAGGCTCGCCTGATTGGGCAATGTTCCCGATCTCATGAACTCAACCAATGGAGCACTCCAATCTGGGGTTAATGACACATGATAAAGAGTGGCATGATCCACTGGGGGTCTCTCCTGACATATTGAACAATTGTGAACCCACTCTTGTATTTCCTTGTCCATGCTAGGCCAATACACTCCTAAGCGTTTTAGGTTCTGCAAAGTTTGCTGTTTAGAGTAGTGATTCCCTAGCAGTCCTTCATGGGCTTGTTGCAACCAACTAGCATGTTCATCCTCCTCGACACAACAAGCTAACACTCCCTCTGTATCTTGCTTGTACATACTTCCAGCCAAGATTTGATACTTTAACGATTTTACAATTTCCTCTTTGCTGGTTTTCACATTCTTATTTGCAGGCCCGAAGGTTAGGATTGGTACCAGCTTATTTGCCCATTTAGGAACAACTTCTAAATTGAACAGATAAGCATCGGGCAATTCGTCAGACACTCCTTGCGGTGGCTTTCCTGAAGTGATGCGAGAAAGATGGTCTGCCCTAAGATGGGTTCTACCTTTCCTGACAACAACTTCAAAGTCGTATTCCATTAGTAAGAGAAACCATCTTACTAAGCGACCTGTATTACAAGGTTTATTGACCAAATATAGTAACGCTTGATGATCAGTGAAAAACTTGAACTTATTGGCCAATAGGTAGTGTCTAAACTTCTTCACAGCATATATCATGCCTAAGCCTTCTCTCTCCGTTGTGGTGTAATTTCGTTCAGCTGCATTTAATTGCCTACTAGCATATGCTATCGGCAAATCTAGGTTCCCTTCACCTGTGGGTTGTGCTAGCACACATCCTATTGCATGATTGGAGGCATCTACATGGACATGAAAGGGTTTGCTCCAATCCGGAGTAGTCAATATTGGTGCTGTGCACAAACGTCTCTTCAGCTCATTGAAGGAAGTCTCGCATTCCTCATTCCATTCAAAATTCGTTAACAGCCCATAAAGAGGTTTAGCTATGATGGCATACATGTGGATAAATCTACGGTAATATCCACAATGGCCCATAAAGGCTTGTACCTCTTTCACATTTCTTGGTCTGGCGAACTCTGCTATTGCTCTTACCTTGTCTTCGTCTGTTGATATTCCATTCTTCGAAACAATGTGACCTAAGATCTTACCTTGGCGTACCATAAGCACACACTTTTCTGGATTCAGACACACTCGATAATCTCTACACTTGTTGAAGATTTGCCGGAGTTCAGGGATGTGGTAACTTCTCTCTTGGGAATGAGCGCACAAATCATCCACATATACTTCTAAGCTCTTTCGCAAGAACTCTTTGAAGACATGACACATGAGTCTTTGGAATGTTGCAGGTGCATTGGTGAGCCCAAATGGCATCACGCGGAATGCAAAGATTCCCCATTCTGTGGCAAAGGCCGTTTTGTGTTGATCTTCGGGGGCAATGGCTACTTGGTTGTAACCTGAAAATCCATCAAGGAAGCTGTAAACTTCCTTGCCTGCAACACGCTCCAAAAGATGTTCGGTGATGGGCAGTGGATAACTATCTCTAATCGTAGCGGCATTAACTTTTTTAAGGTTAATGCACACTCGCAATTTCCCATTCTTCTTGGGCACCACTACAATAGGGGACACCCATTCAGTGTGCTCAATCTCATAGATGAATCCGGCTTCAATCAGCCTGTCAATTTCCTCTTTTATTTTGGCCGCATAATTGTCATTATATGTGTAGGGTTTTTGTTTGGTGGGCTTAGCATCAGCGGTCATCGGAATCGTATGAGAGCAGATCTCTGGATCTACTCCTTTCAAGTCTCTATAATGCCATGCGAACACATCCCTATATTCCCTTAATAGAGCTACAAGCTCTGCTTCTTCTTCTGCACTTAGGTCATCACCTATGTACGTACATCTCTCTTCGTTCCCTTCAATGGTCACTACAATTTTTTTGGTCTTTTCTTTATTGTCATATGCTTCTCCTATAATGGCCTCTCTCTTAGGCATTCGTACCAAAATTTTCCTGTCTTCCACTTCATATTTCTTGAAATTTTCTGGTACTTCAAACAATGATTCTTCCTCTTCTTGTCTTACTGCTTTTCTTTTCTTTTTCTTTAGACCTCCTTCACTTCCTTTCTTTGAACTTATCGTTTTAATACTTGCAAGAGGTTCTTCTTCTTTTTGGGTTAACACTCCTATGTCTTCTAAGTAGTGTTCCTCTGAGTCAAAGTAAGTATCCATCACAATGGATTCTAGATCATCATCACTCTCTTCTCCTTCTATGAACTCACTAGGATCACACTCTTCCAACAAGGGCTGACACATGAACACTGAAATATCATAACCCTCCTCATCACAATGGGGTGTCCATTGTTCCTCATTGACTGCAATGTCCATGGTAGCTAAGATTTCTGCCCAACCATGAGGCTCAAATTCCTCATCTGGAAATATCATCGGTGTATAGGCTGGGTCTTTTATTGGTCTATCTCCTGGGGAAGTTCCTTCTTCTCTCGCTTTTCGGCGCTTTTCCTCTTCCTCCGCGACCTTGCACATCCACAAGTGAGTATCTTCATGCAGCCAGGATGGTTCAGGTGAACTTCCAGAATGCACGGAGATAGAGTCTTCGTTCGCTTTGTGGATAGGATTCCACTGTAGGGGTGGTACATCTCTGAAGGTGTGATCCTTCAGATTGACCTTGGTGGTGACCCCTAAGTGCTGTAAGTACAAGGAGTTGGTTCCCCAATCTTGTACTATTTGTAATTGTCGTAGGAAGGGTCTTCCTAGGATCATCTTGTAAACATTATTCTTCTCAAAGTCACATATGGCAAACGTATGTTCAAACTCTACACCACAAGTGGTTAGAGTTATCCCTTCAAGCAATCCGAGAGGTCTTTCAAAATGACCATCTGCCATTTGAAGTTTCATTCTTGTTGGCCTTAAGGTGGGTTTGCCCCATCGTTTCCACAAGGATGTAGTTGCAATAGCAACTCCCGCACCCGAGTCCACAATTGCTTTGGTTGTGTAACCTTGATAGGTGATCGGAAGATAAGTGTTACCTTCTTCACCTTCGCTCATGTCTCCTATCTTGTCGAGAGGTACCTCGGGTATTTTTTGTTTAGAGCCTATTTTTGTTGCATTGGATTCAAGTTCTAGGACCTGATCCTTCACATGATTCCAGAGCTCCGGTTTTGCCTTGAGCAGCTCCTCTACAGTGAGGTGACATTGAACCTTAGTGTTTTTCACAACATCAGTGTTCCTGGGAATCACTGAGTCTTCATTTCTTACCAATATCGTGGGCGCTCTGATCTGGAGAGATTCAGATTCCCATGGGCCTGTGAAATGAGGCAACTCTTGTAAAGAATTAGATTCAAAATCTAATCTCTCATCCTCTTGTTGCTCTGCTTGATCCCCATAGATAGAGGGAATGTCTTGGGGAAATTGATCACGAAGATCATCAATCTCAGGAATAGGAGGGGGATCACCCTTCTCTTTGGCCCATTTCTCTTCTTGTATTTCCCGCAAGAACTCTGGAGAGTACTGTTGTATTGAAGGAGGTATTCCAGCATCCGTAGAATTAGGAACATAAGCTACCATTTGTGGTGAGCTTCCTCTTTCAACAACTGGTTGAGCCTGTGGAGGTAAAGAAACTTGTGATTTGTTTACCAACTGCTCTAATCTTTCTAGTAAGCCTTGGAAATGCAAATCCGGCTTGACAGCGTTCGTCTGATTGAACTTTTGGCTAGTCTCAAGTATAGCTTGAGCTTGTTCTACCATTTTCATGCGCATCTTCATACGTTCAATCTCTAAGTCGGCTCTAGGGTAACTCCTGTCTAGGTTTGCAGCTGTTGGCCCTTCTTGAAGTCGAGCCTGGTAGGCTTTAAACATCATGTCCAAGCCTTCAGGAGTGGGGTCAGCTAATACTGATCCTACTCGGGGTGGTGGGTGGGTTACGAGGGGTGTGTTAGAGGGTGGAGAAATGGAGGGTGATGGGGATGGTAGTGGTGGAAGTGTGTGGGAGTGTGGCGATAGCTGGGAGTGTCGCGATAGCTGGGGGTGTCGCGATACCTTGGGGTGTCGCGATAGCTCACGGGGTGTCGCGATACCTTGGGGTGTCGCGATAGCTCACGGGGTGTCGCGATACCTTGGAGTGTCGCGATAGCTCACGGGGTGTCGCGATACCTTGGGGTGTCGCGATAGCTCACGGGGTGTCGCGATACCTTGGAGTGTCGCGATAGCTCACGGGGTGTCGCGATACCTTGGGGTGTCGCGATAGCTCAGGATATGGTGAATTTTCCTGTTCTATCTAGGGTTCCTAGGAGCTCTAGGCCTGCGCAATGCCGTGGTGCACTCAGACTCGTGAGAAGGCGAAATTTTCGGAGTGTCGCGATAGCTTGAGCTCAACGCCTCGGGAACTGTGCAGACAATTTCTGTACCTGCTGAGCTTGCTGGAGATGATGATGGAGCTGCCACCTGCAAGAAACATGCAAAAAACACACAAATACAAGCACGCACAATCGCTCTCTCTCAAACTCGCACACAACAAATGAGGGAAAGAAAAGGAAGAGGGGATATGTAGTGGGGAAGGAGGTGGAGGTGGAGATGGAGAAGGAGGTGAAGATGAAAATGGAGATGGAGAAAAATCAGAAATTTACCTACTACTTACCATTCCAACGCGTCCTCCCTACGTCTTACCATCACACGCTCGTCCTCAAAGCTCGATCCCCGGCAACGGCGCCAAAATTTGGTGTAGCTCAGTGATGAGTAACACCTCCTTTAATGTCAATCCGGGAAGACATGAGGATGGTATGAAGACCACGAGCAAGTGGAAGCACAAGTGCGTGAGTGAGAAGCACACAAGCATGCACACACATACGCACACACGCGCTCACACAGTAAGAACAAAGAGAGTAAGACAATGGAATCACTTCTATTGCAAGAAAGTTCTCATACAAGCTCAAACTACAAGAAGCTAACCCCAAAAATGAGCTCTCTAGCTCTATTCATAGTTTTTAACTAACTTTGGCCCTGTTCAGACCTAGTGTCCGGCCTAGTTAAAAATTAGGTTCCGGGGCTTATTTGAGGGCCCAAACGAGATCTAAAAAGTATGAAAATTGGCAGGCAACTACATCTAAGGCTCCCCAAGCTCGAGGACTCCTCGGCTTGTACAAAATGGAGCTACAAAAAGGCGAAATGATATTTACAAGGGTTTGTAGTGAGGAGAATCACTTTAGAATGATGTTGGGGTTTTGAAAAAAATGAAGGGTAGCCTCAGTGCTAGATCTGCATGTGTGTCCATACTTGCTTCTTCCCGCATCCTGTCAACAATTAAGGAGTGCTAGAGATGGACCAATGAGAAGAGGGTGGTGGCCATAGTCTAGTATCTTAAAATCATAGGGTAGGCATAGGCTTCCCTGGTTTTTGTGTGGTCAAAGATCTCAAAACAATTTGAAATTTGTGGTTTTCTTTCTAGAATGATTTTTGAAAGCGCAAAAATCATTTAGAGCCCTTAGATTGCTATAGATATAAAGGCTAATATTAGAGGAGAAAAGTCAAGGCATCTATGAACATAGTCCCTTGGATTTTGTTGCGATATAATAGCTAAGATGAAGGTGATCATTACAGAAACCCGCTTTCTCAATGAGCCATTGGATGGCCTTCACGATCCGATGCTAGAGTTCAAATTTGAATACATTTTCAACACCTTGATTTTATGCCATTGGATGCAACCATCAATAGATGGAGATTGCTCTATCATAATGGAACAATGCCTTTTTGTAACCGTCGTCAGATGCCATAGAGGATCTAATATAGGGGATTTCACTATGAAAAATGATCAGCCCCATTCGTGTGCAGCCGTCAGATTCTCCAAGATCTAATGCTCCAGATTTTTGCAGAGCCATTGCACTCTTGTCCCCAATCCCACGACTTCTGACACCTCTCTCTCTAGCTTCTTAGGAAGTTCAATATGAACCATTGATTCAGAAGATCCAAAGGCCTGAGATGATTGGAGAGAAAAACAAGAGTTTCATATATTATTATTTTATTCATGATACCACTAGTGGTTTTATGCACCTCATTAAACTCAAAGATTAAGCCTTTTAATCCCTGAAAATTAGGGATCCTTACAAGGCCCATGTAGGGTTCAGTTTCCCCCTAATGAAGGCCTTCCCAAGACTAGAGGATAAGAGGTCTCTTGGAGAAGGACAATAACAACAAAATCCAAAAGAAATTGACAACCTTGCACACCACCAGCATTGCATCCTCTTGATGTTGAATACCACTACCGTGGCATAAGGAGAGGAATCTCCTAACTTGATCATCTCGATCTTCATAAGTGGATTAAAGGCAGGGAATTTATTTTTCAACCTTGAGAGCAGATTCGAGAGGTCCTCCATTGGCGTTTGAGTTTCCTCTTAGGTATCTCAATCAAAATCCAATGTCTTTCTAGGCTTCTCTTTTGAGAGTGGTGTAGAAGCCAAATCAATAGACAAATTTACGTGTAGGGGAGTGCTACATTGAATGTTCGAATGTTGATCCGACTTCCTAAGATGTGCATGAAGGGGTTGTCTATCTGTTTGAGTGTGGTTCATGTACCCACTCACAAGACTCTAAAAAGCAAGAAAAACAATGTGAAAAACAAGTATAAATGTACTAGGTTCCTAATACAAAACATCCAAGGGTCCCATCGTGCATGCCAAACTATAGAGGAGCTTTTGGGGTATCAAACTATACAAGATCTCCATAGAGTATTCCAACCTTTAGAGGAGACCATCGGGACCAAAATTTTGGTACTACTTCTACTCAAGGGGAGTTCTTCTTTAGGTAAGTATACCCTACGACATGTCTGTGTGCAGGTACACTACTTGACAATAAAGACAAAGAGATGGAAAAATGTGCAAGTGCACATATAAGAGAAAAGCCAAATTTCTTAAGACTTGAAATGATTAGAGTAAGTAAAAAATAGTCCAAATGAACATTAAAGTGGGCTAGGAGCCACTCTAGAGACTAGAAGAAATAAATAACAAGAAGTTACTTGGAACAACAAGTAATCCTAGCAAGAGAAATGCAACAAACTCAAACTAAGACATACTAGCCAAGACTACTCAATCACTCTATAATGCTGAGTGCCACACAACTGAGAAGCCAACGCCTTGTATAGCCACCATATAAAGGCCTCAACACACAATGGGTAGGTTGCAACATAATATAGAGAGCGACCAAGAGATCGTTAATAGAGACTCTACTTAGAACAAAGACCAACAATTATACAAGAGGATCACAATGATGATGATAATGATTCCAATTCCAAGACCAAGATGTTGATGATTTTGATGATGATGATGATGATGAACTTGATGTGATATTCCGAGTGAGAGCCAAGCCTTTGTTTATATAGACTCCAAAGGCTAGACAAGGCGCCTTGCCAAATCTATGCCTTTACTATCACTCTCATCAAAATTACAAGATTGGTGGAGGAGTGGGCTAATTTTGGCTTTGGTAGCAAACCTCCTTTAGATCTAGCAATTAAATCTTCTAACACTGCTAGAGTTTTGTGATGTTGTTCCTTGCATTAATTCACACTTAGCACTTTGTTGACAAGTTCATAAAAATTTACTTCATCACTTGCTGCCCAAATCACTTCTTCCAAAGATAGGTGGGGTAGACCACCATGTTGTGACCATGTCCAAAAGAGGAGGTGGCAGTGGCCAATTCTAGCAATATGACATTTTTGGGCCACCCGAGGCCTATATTCCTTATCATCACATATCTTCACTTGCAAAGAATGTACAGCTTGAAAAAGAAGGGAATCTCCATATCTAGATGATTTCTTGCTTTAGAACCTTCAACTTGTAGCAGCCAAACATTGCTTCATGCCCATAACATACCAAGAAGTAGATGATTGAGAAGATGAGGAACATGATGAAAGAAACACCCAATCTTATATTTGGCCTAAAGAGACATCAAAGCCCATTATGATGCCAACAAGAAAAAGTTTATGATTCATGGGGAGATCAATACTCCCTTGGTTAAGAAGAAGCTGTGGGGGCAAGCCATAGAGGGGCTTCTAGGTAGTTTTAGAATGCTTTTTTCTAGATTCAAATGCTTCAAAGAACATGTCAAGTCATTTCCAGAAGTTGGAAACATACATTTCAATATATGAGGGGTATATTGCCCTCGATACTGGTGCAAATACATGGGAGTATTTTTGCCCTAATGTTGGTATAGGCACCGATACCAAACATCAGTATAAGTGCAGGTATAGGCACTAGTATAAGCATCAGTACCTTCTACGTAACATCAGCATATGCATCGATATAGGCACCGGTATATGTACCGATAAGTTCTTGGGCAAAACCATTAATATAGGTGCAGATATGTTTGTGGACATATCGATGCTCATACCATCACCCATATTGATGACCATATCTACATATTTCTTTTTGAGTAAAGTGTATTGTCTCGTGCTTCAACAACATTACCATGCTGTTGTATAGCAAAAGACAATATGCTCTGCCCAAAAAAACCGAGTACATGTGACATGTAATCTATTGGTTGCCAATTTAGGGTTTACATGACCGACACCCAAAACATGATTTGATAAAGCAAAAGACATGAAGATAAAAGAGATGAGCAAAATGAACGATGAACCATGTACAAAAGAGATATTCCATAAATGAATCATGTACAAAAGAGATATATATTCCATAAATGAACCATGTACAAAAGTATGGAAAACAACTACCATATATGAGCCAAATACAAAATGTGGCAAAACCACTTCCATATAGGAACCAAATACAAAATTGTGGTGCACCACTGCCATATATGAGCAATATACAAAATTGTGGCACACCACTGCCATACACATGCCAAGAGGGATCAAACCATCTATATTTGTAGTTCTGCAATAAAGCACATCCATGAAATGGGACAAGTTGACATGATATTTATAAACAACAACTAAAGAACACCAAACCAAGTTTATAAGCTCACCTCATCATAGATGCTCCCATGAAACGACTGCATCGCATCCCGCCAAGTCCTCCAATAGTGCAACTAACCCATGAAGATATCCATAAGCCTCCTCTTCTCATGGTGGAGGATGAACCACTGCCAACTCCTGCAAAAAATATGCAAAACGTTAAATGAACATACATGATGTGCTTAATGCAAATAAATTTAATCATCAAAATGATACTTAAAAACTCATGATGCATAATGTCATACCTACTACTACCCAAATGTGATGCTCCAACCATACCTAGACGTGTGGCTTTCGAATCTCGCTACTGACCATATTGATCAGGAGTCTACCATTGGTCACCATAGATCATATCCCACTCCTCAGCATCTAACCATACAATCTTTGGTAAGCCTACTCTAAAAGCATCATGAGCCTCTGATCATCGATGGGACATCACCTCACGTACCATGTGTTGAATCCACTCTGAGTTGACAATAGGGTGCCTAGGTGCTCGCCGATACTTGTGCTAGATCGACTCTATGATATAATTTTTTCGATCTTTGTCCCATTCACTCCATTTCACCATGATAGAGTATCCAAATTGTATGGATCATAGCTCCCATTTGGGCTAACACATGGCCTTTCTACTTGCGTCCATTACTGGAGCTCCATCACATAGACAATACACCTTGGAGTCATCATGGTCATGAGCACTGCAAGGTGTATGTGTTGTACTATGTGGTGTATCTATATCTGAGGTACTGACTATAGGAGTAGAAGTGGTAGACAAAATGTCTGTCATACTACCCCCACAATATTTTGCCTAATTTTTATATACATTTAATTACAATATTTACACATTCTACTTTTTCCATAATTTTTATATATATTTGATTATATATAAATTAATATTAATCCTAAAACTTTATTTAGGATATGTTTGTATGTAAAAACCCTAAATCTCTCTCTCTCTCTCTCTCTCTCTCTATATATATATATATATATATATATATATATATATATATATCCCTAAAAATTCTAAAGACCTATTTTTTAGATATTTAATTATATATATTTTTACATATTTTGATTTTTCCCCTAATTTTTACATATGTTTAATTAGAATATTTACACATTTTAATTTCTTCCCTGTTTTTTACATATATTTTATTATAGGCATAAACATGCTCATTTGTGAGACAACAAGCTAAATATCTGGCAGGTAATGCATAAGTAAATCAACCATCCAACAATCTGTTGATTGATAAAAACATCAAATGCATCTCCACCAACATGAAGATTCAACCTTAAACCTGGCTCCATACGAGTGGCAATAGGCTTCCAGTCTTCACGGCCAGAATGCTACACTAATCTCTCAATATATTTTGTTTGACACAAAGCTAGTCTGCCATCAACTTGCATAAATTAAATGCTTAAATAATGGTTGAAATGCCCCATCGACATCTCAAATGAGGCATGCAAATAATCCTTAAAAGCAACAATACTGTTGTCATCAGCACCATTGAGCAACATGTCATCAACATAGAAATCAATGATCAAAAGCACATCATTTTCATGCTTAAAATAGAAGGTGCTCTCAATTGGACTGTTCTCAAAACCGTGTGCAATTCAGTAGGCATGTATCTTTTCATACCAAGCAAGTTGTGCTTTTTTCAAACCACATAATGCCTTTTTCAACCCGCACACTTTGTTTTCATGGCCTTTCTACACAAAACCACGAGGTTGAAAAACTTCCTCTTCTTCATGCAAGTCACCATTTAGAAGTGCAATTTTAATGTTGAACTATTGTATGTTCCAACCATGATGAGCACTAAGTGCAGAGATGCTACAAATAGTAGTAATTTGGCATGTAGTTGCAAAGGTCTCATCGAAATCAATGCCTCTTTCTTGAGCATAACCTTTTGCAACAAGCCTAGCCTTATACCTGTCAAATCTTCCATCATGCTTATGGTTCAGCTTGTATACCCACTCGGTGCCAATGTCCTTCTTTTGAGGAGGAAAGTCACATAAAGAACATATACCATTTTTCATAGTGGCCTCATATTTTGATTGCAAGAAGCCATCCAATGTTTTGAATTTTGTGCTGCATCAAATGAAAGAGGCTCATTCTCATCACAAAGACTAGAGGCAGCCATAGCATAGTAAGCTGATGCAAAAGAAGCACTATGAGAGCATGAACTAGTACGATAAGATAGAGATGCATCTACTTTGCTATCTTGCAAAGTTTTTGCCAGCCATTTCGGCATAGTCTTTGCCTCCTCTATATCAGTTCTCTCATCAACAAGTGCATCATGTAAATCTGCATCACAAATGGAATGATCTACATCATCACGTGAAACTTGTAAAGGGTGAGGAATGACCTTATTTGGACCAGCACTAGACTATCCACCTATGAAAAGAGGAAGCAAAGTGTCATACATAACTTCGGAGCTAACTAATGTCTCCTTAGTACATGAAAGTAATGCTGAATTGCATCTTCCACAAAAAGAACATCATAGCTTACCAAAATGCATTTAATATGTACAGATGACAACCTTTGCTCTTAGAACTCTGCCCAACAAAAATACATTTCATTGCTTTATCATCCAATTTCTTGTGTTGTTGAGGCACAAATGCATATGATGAAAAACCAAAGAGACGTAGGTGAGCAACACATGGCTTGTGACCATGCCAAGCCTTATATGGAGTGATAGAATGCAATGATTTAGGGGGATACGTGTTAAGTACATATGCTACACACATAATAGCCTCAAGCCAGAGACCATGTAGTGATTCCTTACTCTTGACCATGTACCTTCTCGTCTCCATGAGTGGTGTGTTCTTCTTTTCAACAACTTCATTCTGTTGAGGTGTATAGGACATGGTAAACTGATTTAGCCCAGGTTCAGCCAAAAATGCATTAAAATAAGAAGACATATATTCCCCCCTTGATTAGAATAGAGGATGCCCATTTTACATGCTGATAGATTTTTGGCAAGAACCAAAAACTATTTGAAGCACATAAACACTTTGGACTTTTCTTTCAATGGATACACCCATGAATGCCTAGGAAAATCATCAATAAAAGTCACAAAGTAAAGGTAGTTCCCAAACGAGGATGTTTGCTTAGGACCCTAGACATTATTGTGAACAAGCTACAATTTTTGAGTAGCTCAAACTAAACCATCTTTTGGGAATGATGAATGTTGCATTTTGCCTTAAATACAACCTTCACAAGTTTATGAGGTGCCTGAAGTCTGGGTAGAAAGGACACCATTTCAAATTTACGCAAGCATAGCAAACTAGCAAAATTTAGTTGACCAAAGCGTGCATGCCAAAGCTTTGCATGTGACATAGCCTAAGAATAATGGTTGAAATGCACCAAATTTGACATCTCAAATGAGGCATGCAAATCAGCCTTAAAAGCAACAATATTGTTGTCATCAGCACCATTGAGCAACATGTCATCAACATAGAAATCAATGATAAAAAGGACATCATTTTCATGCTTAACATAGAAGGTGCTCTCAGTTGGACTGTTCTCAAAACCGTGTGCAATTTAGTAGGCATGTATCTTTTCATACCAAGCATGTGGTGCTTTTTTCAAACCACATAATGGCTTTTTTAACCCGCACACTTTGTTTTCATGGCCTTTCTACACATAACCACGAGGTTGAAAAACATACACTTCTTCATGCAAGTCACCATTTAGAAATGCAATCTTAATGTTGAACTACTGTATGTTCCAACCGTGATGAGCACTAAGTGTAGAGATGCTACAAATAGTAGTAATTTGGCATGTAGTTGCAAAGGTCTTATCGAAATCAATGCCTCTTTCTTGAGCATAACCTTTTGCAACAAGCCTAGCCTTATTCCTGTCAACTCTTCCATCATGCTTATGCTTCAGCTTGTATACCCACTCGGTGCCAATGTCCTTCTTGTGAGGAGGAAAGTCACATAAAGAACATATACCATTTTTCATAGTGGCCTCATATTTTGATTGCAAGAAGCCATCCAATTTTTTGAATTTTGTGCTACATCAAATGAAATAGGCTCATTCTCATCACAAAGACTAGAGGTAGCCATAGCATAATCAGGTGATGCAAAAGAAGCACCGTGAGGGCCTAACTAGTACGATAAGATAGACGTGCATCTACTTTGCTATCTTGCAAAGTTTCCACTTGCCATTTCGGCATAGTCTTTGCCTCGTCTATATCAGTTCTCTCATCAACAACTGCATCATGTAAATGTGCATCACAAATGGAATGATCTACATCATCATGTGAAACTTGTAAAGGGTGAGGAATGGACTTATTTGGACCAGCACTAGACTATCCACCTATGAAAAGAGGAAGCAAAGTGTCATACATAACTTTGGAGCTAACTAATGTCTCCTTAGTACATGAAAGTAACGCTGAATTGCATCTTCCACAAAAAGAACATCATGGCTTACCAAAATGCATTTAATATGTACAGATGACAGCCTTTGCTCTTAGAACTCTGCCCAACAAAAATACATTTCATTGCTTTATCATCCAATTTCTTGTGTTGTTGAGGCACTAATGCATATGATAAAAAACCAAAGAGACGTAGGTGAGCAACACATGGCTTGCGACCATGCCAAGCATTATATGGAGTGATAGAATACAATGCTTTAGGAGGATACATGTTAAGGCTACACATATAATAGCCTCAAGCCAGAGACCATGTAGTGAAGCCTTACTCTTCACCATGCACCTTCCAATCTCCATGAGTGGCGTGTTCTTCCTTCAACAACTTCATTGTGTTAAGGTGTATAGGACATGGTAAACTGATTTATCCCAGGTTCACCCAAAAATGCACTAAAATAATAAGACATATATTCCCCCCCTTGATTAGAATAGAGGGTGCCCATTTTACATGCTGATAGATTTTTGGCAAGAACCAAAAACTATTTGAAGCACATAAACACTTTGGAATTTTCTTTCACTAGATACACCCATGAATGCATAGGAAAATCATCAATAAAAGTCACAAAGTAAAGGTAGTTTCGAAACGAGGGTGTTTGCTTAGGACCATAGACATCATTGTGAACAAGCTACAATTTTTGAGTAGCTCAAACCAAACCATCTTTTGGGAATGATGAATGCTGCATTTTGCTCAAAATACAACCTTGACAAACATGTTTATGAGGTGCCTCAAGTCTAGGTAGAAAGGACACCATTTTAGATTTATGCAAGCATAGCAAACTAGCAAAATTTAGTGGACCAAAGGGTGCATGCCAAAGCTTTGCATCTGACATAGCCTGAGAATAATGGTTGAAATGCACCAAATTTGACATCTCAAATGAGGCATGCAAATCAGCCTTAAAAGCAACAATACTATTGTCATCAGCACCATTGAGCAACATGTCATCAACATTCAAATCAATGATCAAAAGCACATCATTTTCATGCTTAATATAGAAGGTGCTCTCAGTTGGACTTTTCTCAAAATCGTGTGCAATTTAGTAGGCATGTATAATTTCATACCAAGCATGTGGTGCTTTTTTCAAACCACATAATGCCTTTTTCAACCCGCACACTTTGTTTTCATGGCCTTTCTACACAAAACCACGAGGTTGAAAAACATACACTTCTTCATGCAAGTCACCATTTCGAAATGCAATTTTAATGTTGAGCTACTGTATGTTCCAACCATGATGAGCACTAAGTGCAGAGATGCTACAAATAGTAGTAATTTGGCATGTAGTTGCAAAGGTCTCATCAAAATCAATGCCTCTTTCTTGAGCATAACCTTCTGCAAAAAGCCTAGCCTTATACCTGTCAACTCTTCCATCATGCTTATGGTTCAGCTTGTATACCCACTCGGTGCAAATTTCCTTCTTGTGAGGAGGAAAGTCACATAAAGAACATATACCATTTTTCATAGTGGCCTCATATTTTGATTGCAAGAAGCCATCCAATTTTTTGAATTTTGTGCTACATCAAATGAAATAGGCTCATTCTCATCACAAAGACTAGAGGCATCCATAGCATAGTAAGCTGATGCAAAAGAAGCACTATGAGAGCATGAACTAGTACGATAAGATAGAGGTGCATCTACTTTGCTATCTTGTAGTTTCCACCAGCCATTTCGGCATAGTCTTTGCCTCCTCTATATCAATTCTCTCATCAACAACTGCATCATGTAAATCTGCATCACAAATGGAATGATCTACATCATCACGTGAAACTTGTAAAGGGTGAGGAATGGCATTATTTAGACCTGCACTAGGCCGTCCACCTATGAAAAGAGGAAGCAAAGTGTCATACATAACTTTGGAGCTAACTAATGTCTCCTTAGTACATGAAAGTAATGATGAATTGCATCTTCCACAAAAAGAACATCATGGCTTACCAAAATGCATTTAATATGTACAGATGAAAACCTTTGCTCTTAGAACTCTGCCCAACAAAAATACATTTCATTGCTTTATCATCCAATTTCTTGTGTTGTTGAGGCACTAATGCATATGATAAAAAACCAAAGAGACATAGGTGAGCAACACATGGCTTGCGACCATGCCAAGCCTCATATGGAGTGATAGAATACAATGGTTTAGGGGGATATGTGTTAAGTACATATGCTACACACATAATAGCCTCAAGCTAGAGACCATGTAGGGAAGCCTTACTCTTGACCATGCACCTTCCAATCTCCATGAGTGGCGTGTTCTTCCTTCAACAACTTCATTGAGTTGAGGTGTATAGGACATGGTAAACTGATTTATCCCAGGTTCAGCCAAAAATGCATTAAAATAATAAGACATATATTCCCCCCCTTGATTAGAATAGAGGGTGCCCATTTTACATGCTGATAGATTTTTGGCAAGAACCAAAAACTATTTGAAGCACATAAACACTTTGGAATTTTCTTTCACTGGATACACCCATGAATGCCTAGGAAAATCATCAATAAAAGTCACAAAGTAAAGGTAGTTTCGAAACGAGGGTGTTTGCTTAGGACCATAGACATCATTGTGAACAAGCTACAATTTTTGAGTAGCTCAAACTAAAGCATCTTTTGGGAATGATGAATGCTGCATTTTGGTCAAAATACAACCTTGACAAACATGTTTATGAGGTGCCTCAAGTATGGGTAGAAAGGACACCATTTTAGATTTATGCAAGCATAGGAAAATAGCAAAATTTAGTAGACCAAAGCATGCATGCCAAAGCTTTGCATCTGACATAGCCTGAGAATAATGGTTGAAATGCACCAAATTTGACATCTCAAATGAGGCATGCAAATCAGCCTTAAAAGCAACAATACTATTGTCATCAGCACCATTGAGGCATGCAAGGATTCCTGATTACTTAACCAGCATTGGGTTCTCTATGTGTGATGCAGATCACTCACTATATGCAAGGAAGGCTAATGATGGCATCACTATTGTGGCTATTTATGTTGATGACCTAATTGTAGGTGGTGATAATGAAGAAAGCATCAAAGAGGTAAAGAAACGTCTTATGCAGGAATTTGACATGAAAGATCTTGGTGTGCTGTGCTATTTCTTGGGCATTGAGTTTATACATACAGAAGCAGGTATATGGATGTCGCAAAGGCAATATGCCTTGAATATGCTGCAAAAGTATGGTATGGCTGATTGTAAGACAATTTCTATGCCATTAGATCAGAATTTGAAATTGGATACTACGTCAGGTGAAGCATTGGAAAATGCTACTATGTATAGGAAAATTGTGGGAAGTCTTATATATCTCACAATTACAAGGCCTGATCTAAGTTATACTGTTGGACTTGAAAGTCAGTTTATGCAGGTTCCCAGGAAGCCACATTTGGATGCTTTGAGGCGCACTCTATGTTATGTGAGTGCTACTTTGGATTATGCATTGTTTTATGAAGTTGGTGTGGAGTTGTAGGTTCATGGATACACCGATGCAGATTGGGCTGGTAGTACTCCAGATAGAAGATCTACTAGTGGCTTTCTTTTCTCACTTGGAGGTGCAGCTATTACATGGAGCAGCAAGAAGCAACCCACTGTTGCTTTGTCGAGTACAAAAGCTGAGTATAGAGGTGCTGCAATGGCAGCATGTGAGGCATCATGGCTGGAGATGTTACTTGCAGATTTAGGTGTGGAAGTGCAAAAGCCTATCACTATCTATTGTGATAATCTTAGCAGCATACAGTTAGCACGAAACCCTGTTTTCTATGCTAGAACAAAGCATATCGAGGTACATTATCACTTCATCAGAGAGAAGGTATTAGCAGGTGATATTGATCTTGTTTATGTGAGAGCAGATGAGCAGGTTGCTGGTATTTTCACCAAAGCACTTGGAGCTGAGAAGTTAAAGAAGTTTAGAGAGATGCTTGGATTACAGGATATGGCGTTGAGCTTGAGGGGGGGTGTTGAGATATCAAGCTCAACTTGGATGATCCAGGATGACACGTACCAGTTTTTCGTTTCTCTGACATGTATAGTGGTCATACCGATATATGTCAGGGATACTTCATTGAGCTTTATTAGATTTATCTACCGAGAGTGATGGCACATTTGTTTCTTGCCAGCTCACTCATTCGCGAATATTAGGTTTTTCCGTATGTACTGATCTTTATATATTGCACTTGTTGTATTCTTGTTTTCAGGTCATTCTTGTACATTCCTTTTATGTAATAGAAGAAGAAGAAGAAGAAGATCATTCTTCCTTGCCTCAATCTGTGTGTGTGCTTCTCCTTGAGAGTGAGAGTGTGTGTGTGAGCTCTCTTCCTTATCTCCTTCCTCGTGACAATAATCACTTGGATTACCTTTTTCCTTACTATTCAATTGCAAATTATCACATTTTATCTCTTTTTGGCCTCATTGTGCTTCCTCTATAGAATCCTCATTTATTTCTCTGATTTCAATTGTGCAACATTCTACACTGTCCATCATCCAATTTAAGAGATTATCAGCTTCATGAGGTAGAGAAGACATTACCTAAGTGTCCACTGTATACTGAGTTGCCTTTTCACTATCAAACCCTTCCTCCAAGTGTATCTACAATTGATTATTAGCCTTTGTTGAAATTCATAACCTATTCCTTCCCAATTCATGCAATGCTTTTGCTTGCCTCATGCACATTAGGGGAAAGAATGAACCCTGCATGGGCCTTTTAGATTAAGGAGTGCTAGAGATGGACCAATGAGAAGAGGGTGGTGGCCATAGTCTAGTATCTTAAAATCATAGGGTAGGCATAGGCTTCCCTGGTTTTTGTGTGGTCAAAGACCTCAAAACCATTTGAAATTTGTGGTTTTCTTTCTAGAATGATTTTTGAAAGCACAAAAATCATTTAGAGCCCTTAGATTGCTATAGATATAAAGGCTAATATTAGAGGAGAAAAGTCAAGGCATCTATGAACATAGTCCCTTGGATTTTGTTGCGATATAATAGCTAAGATGAAGGTGATCATTACAGAAACCCGCTTTTTCAATGAGCCATTGGATGGCCTTCACGATCCGATGCTAGAGTTCAAATTTGAATACATTTTCAACACCTTGATTTTATGCCATTGGATGCAACCATCAATAGATGGAGATTGCTCTATCATAATGGAACACTGCCTTTTCATAACCGTCGTCAGATGCCATAGAAGGTCTAACATAGGGGATTTCACTATGAAAAATGATCAGCCCCATTCGTGTGCAGCCATCAGATTCTCCAAGATCTAATGCTCCAGATTTTTGGAGAGTCATTGCACTCTTGTCCCCAATCCCACGACTTCTGACACCTCTCTCTCTAGCTTCTTAGGAAGTTCAATATGAACCATTGATTCAGAAGATCCAAAGGCCTGAGATGATTGGAGAGAAAAACAAGAGTTTCATATATTATTATTTTATTCATGATACCACTAGTGGTTTTATGCACCTCATTAAACTCATAGATTAAGCCTTTTAATCCCTGAAAATTAGGGATCCTTACAAGGCCCATGTAGGGTTCAGTTTCCCCCTAATGAAGGCCTTCCCAAGACTAGAGGATAAGAGGTCTCTTGGGGAAGGACAATAACAACAAAATCCAAAAGAAATTGACAACCTTGCACACCACCAACATTGCATCCTCTTGATGTTGAATACCACTACCGTGGCATAAGGAGAGGAATCTCCTAACTTGATCAGCTCGATCTTCATAAGTGGATTAAAGGCAGGGAATTTATTTTTCAAGCTTGAGAGCGGATTTGAGAGGTCCTCCATTGGCGTTTGAGTTTCCTCTTAAGTATCTCAATCAAAATCCAATGTCTTTCTAGGCTTCTCTTTTGAGAGTGGGGTAGAAGCCAAATCAATAGACAAATTTACGTGTAGGGGAGTGCTACATTGAATGTTCGAATGTTGATCCGACTTCCTAAGATGTGCATGAAGAGGTTGTCTATCTGTTTGAGTGTGGTTCATGTACCCACTCACAAGACTCTAAAAAGCAAGAAAAACAATGGGAAAAACAAGTATAAATGTACTAGGTTCCTAATACAAAACATCCAAGGGTCCCATCGTGCATGCCAAACTATAGAGGAGCTTTTGGGGTATCAAACTATACAAGATCTCCATAGAGTATTCCAACCTTTAGAGGAGCCCATCGGGACCAAAATTCTAGTACTTCTTCTACTCAAGGGGAGTTCTTCTTTAGGTAAGTATACCTTATGACATGTCTGTGTGCAGGTACACTACTTGACAATAAAGACAAAGAGATGGAAAAATGTGCAAGTGCACATATAAGAGAAAAGCCAAATTTCTTAAGACTTGAAATGATTAGAGTAAGTAAAAAATAGTCCAAATGAACATTAAAGTGGGCTAGGAATCACTCTAGAGACTAGAAGAAATAAAAAACAAGAAGTTACTTGGAACAACAAGTAATCCTAGCAAGAGAAATGCAACAAACTCAAACTAAGACATACTAGCCAAGACTACTCAATCACTCTATAATGCTGAGTGCCACACAACTGAGAAGCCAACTCCTTGTATAGCCACCATATAAAGGCCTCAACACACAATGGGTAGGTTGCAACATAATATAGAGAGCGACCAAGAGATCGTTAGTAGAGAGTCTACATAGAACAAAGACCAACAATTATACAACATGATCACAATGATGAGGATAATGATTCCAAATCCAAGACCAAGATGGTGATGATTTTGATGATGATGATGATGAACTTGATGTGATATTCCGAGTGAGAGCCAAGCCTTTGTTTATATAGACTCCAAAGGCTAGACAAGGCGCCTTGCCAAATCTACGCCTTTACTATCACACTCATCAAAATTACAAGATTTGCGGAGGAGTGGGCTAATTTTGGCTTTGGTAGCAAACCTCCTTTCGATCTAGCAATTAAATCTTCTAACATTGCCAGAGTTTTGTGATGTTGTTCCTTGCATTAATTCACACTTAGCACTTTGTTGACAAGTTGATAAAAATTTACTTGATCACTTGCTGCCCAAATCACTTCTTCCAAAGATAGGTGGGGTAGACCACCATGTTGTGACCATGTCCAAAAGAGGAGGTGGCAGTGGCCAATTCTAGCAATATGACATTTTTGGGCCACCCGAGGCCTATATTCCTTAGTATCACATATCTTCACTTGCAAAGAATGTACAGCTTGAAAAAGAAGGGAATCTCCATATCTAGATGATTTCTTGCTTTAGAACCTTCAACTTGTAGCAGCCAAACATTGCTTCATGCCCATAACATACCAAGAAGTAGATGATTGAGAAGATGAGGAACATGATGAAAGAAACACCCAATCTTATATTTGGCCTAAAGAAACATCAAAGCCCATTATGATGCCAACAAGAAAAAGTTTATGATTCATGGGGAGATCAATACTCCCTTGGTTAAGAGGAAGCTGTGGGGGCAAGCCACAGAGGGGCTTCTAGGTAGTTTTAGAATGCTTTTTTCTAGATTCAAATGCTTCAAAGAACATGTCAAGTCATTTCCAGAAGTTGGAAACATACATTTCAATATATGAGGGGTATACTGCCCTCGATACTGGTGCAAATACATGGGAGTATTTTTGCCCTAATGTTGGTATAGGCACCGATACCAAACATCAGTATAAGTGCAGGTATAGGCACTAGTATAAGCATCAGTACCTTCTACATAACATCAGCATAGGCATCGATATAGGCACCGGTATATGTACCGATAAGTTCTTGGGCAAAACCATTAATATAGGTGCCGATATGTTTGTGGACATACCGATGCTCATACCATCACCCATATTGATGACCATATCTAAATATTTCTTTTTGAGTAAAGTGTATTGTCTCGTGCTGCAACAACATTACCATGCTGTTGTGTAGCAAAAGACAATATGCTCTGCCCAAAAAAACCGAGTACATGTGACATGTACTCTATTGGTTGCCAATTTAGGGTTTACATGACCGACACCCAAAACATGATTTGATAAAGCAAAAGACATGAAGATAAAAGAGATGAGCAGAATGAACGATGAACCATGTACAAAAGAGATATTCCATAAATGAATCATGTACAAAAGAGATATATATTCCATAGATGAACCATGCACAAAAGTATGGAAAACAACTACCATATATGAGCCAAATACAAAATGTGGCAAAACCACTTCCACATAGGAACCAAATACAAAATTGTGGTGCACCACTGCCATATATGAGCAATATACAAAATTGTGGCACACCACTGCCATACACATGCCGAGAGGGATCAAACCATCTATATTTGTAGTTCTGCAATAAAGCACATCCATGAAATGGGACAAGTTGACATGATATTTATAAACAACAACTAAAGAACACCAAACCAAGTTTATAAGCTCACCTCATCATAGATGCTCCCATGAAACCACTGCATCGCATCCCGCCAAGTCCTCCAATAGTGCAACTAACCCATGAAGATATCCATAAGCCTCCTCTTCTCATGGTGGAGGATGAACCACTGCCAACTCTTGCAAAAAATATGCAAAACGTTAAATGAACATACATGATGTGCTTAATGCAAATAAATTTAATCATCAAAATGATACTTAAAAACTCATGATGCATAATGTCATACCTACTACTACCCAAATGTGATGCTCCAACCATACCTAGACGTGTGGCTTTCGCATCTCGCTACTGACCATATTGATCAGGAGTCTACCATTGGTCATCATAGATCATATCCCACTCCTCAGCATCTAACCATACAATCTTTGGTAAGCCTACTCTAAAAGCATCATGAGCCTCTGATCATCGATGGGACATCACCTCACGTACCATGTGTTGAATCCACTCTGAGTTGACAATAGGGTGCCTAGGTGCTCGCCGATACTTGTGCTAGATCGACTCTATGATATAATTTTTTCGATCTTTGTCCCATTCACTCCATTTCACCATGATAGAGTATCCAAATTGTATTGATCATAGCTCCCATTTGGGCTAACACATGGCCTTTTTAGTTGCGTCCATTACTGGAGCTCCATCACATAGACAGTACACCTTGGAGTCATCATGGTCATGAGCACTGCAAGGTGTATGTGTTGTACTATGTGGTGTACCTATATCTGAGGTACTCACTATAGGAGTAGAAGTGGTAGACAAAATGTCTGTCATACTACCCCCACAATATTTTGCCTAATTTTTATATACATTTAATTACAATATTTACACATTCTACTTTTTCCATAATTTTTATATATATTTGATTATATATAAATTAATATTAATCCTAAAACTTTATTTAGGATATGTTTGTATGTAAAAACCCTAAATCTCTCTCTCTCTCTCTCTCTCTCTCTCTCTCTATATATATATATATATATATATATATATATATATATATATATATATATATATATATATATCCCTAAAAATTCTGAAGACCTATTTTTTAGATATTTAATTATATATATTTTACATGTTCTGATTTTTCCCCCAATTTTTACATATGTTTAATTAGAATATTTACACATTTTAATTTCTTCCCTGTTTCTTACATATATTTGATTATATATATATATATATATATATATATATATATATATATATATGTGTGTGTGTGTGTGTATGCTTGTGTATATATATGTGTATATGTATATGTATTATGTGTGTATATGTGTAAATATGTGTATGCATGTGTAAAAACCCTAAAACCCTAATCCTAAAGACCTAGACCTAAAACATGTATATGTTTGTATGCATGCATATATATGTGTATGTGTATATGTATTACGTGTGTATATGTGTACATGTGTGTATGCATGTGTAGAAACCCTAAAACCCTAACCCTAAAGACCTAGACCTAAAACATGTATATGTGTATGCATGTGTATAT
Organism: Ceratopteris richardii; assembly: GCA_020310875.1. NCBI lineage: Eukaryota > Viridiplantae > Streptophyta > Polypodiopsida > Polypodiales > Pteridaceae > Ceratopteris > Ceratopteris richardii. The sequence goes on along the minus strand of CM035439.1, from coordinate 103,401,367 downwards.
ATATGTGTATGTGTATATGTATTATGTGTGTATATGTGTATGTGTTATGCATGTGTGTATGTATGTAAAAGCCCAAAGCCCTAAACCCTAAAACATGTATATGTGTGTTTGTGTGTGTATGCATGTGTATATATCTGTGTATGTGTATATGTGTGCATGTGTGTATGTCTATGTGCATGCATATGTATATGTATGTATAGCCCAAAACCCTAATCCTAAAGACTTAGACCTAAAACATGTATATGTGTGTATGCCTGTTTATTTATATGTGTATGTGTATACATATTATGTGTGTGGATATGTATATATGTGTAAAAAGCCTAAACCGTAATCATAAAGACCTAGACCTAAAACATGATTACGTGTGTATGCATGTGTATATATATATGTGTATGTGTATATGTATCATGTGTGTATATGTGTATGTGTATATGCATGTGTAAAAACCCTAAAAACCTAATCCTAAAGACCTAGACCCAAAACATATGTATGTGTGTATGTATATGTGTATGTATATGTATGTGTATATGTGTGTATGCATATGTGTATGTATGTAAAAAACCTAAAACCCTAATTAATCCTAAAGACCTAGACCTTAAACATGTATGTATATATGTGTGTATGTGTATATGTGTGTATGCATAAGTGTGTATGTATATGTGTGTATGCATATGTGTGTGTATGCATGTTTGCATATAAATGTGTGTATGTATATGTGTGTGTGTACATGTGTGTATGTAATATGTGTGTATGCATATGTGTATGTGTATGCATATGCACGTGTGTATGTATATGTGTGTCCATACATGTATGTATGTGTATGTGTGTATGCATATGTGTGTGAATGTATGTATGCATATGTGTGTGTACGTATATGCATGTGTGTATGCAATATGTATGTGAGTGTGTGTATAGGTGTGATTGTGTATGTATATATATGCGAGTGTGTGCGTATATGTATGTGAGTTTGTATGTATATGTGTGGTAATACCCTAGAGATTTCCACCAAGAAAGATAACCAAGAGGGCTATACCACTACTAAAGAGGATGGTTTAACTATTAGGAACGAAGACAACCTGGATAGTGAGAGCTCCGTCATTGGATTGACACTCCCAAAAAAAGTGGTAAATTCTCTCCTGTAGAAGGTGACTCATAAGGGGAAACAACCATTGGATATGCCATGGAAGAGCCCTCTAAAGTTTAAGATATGTGGTCGGGACCCCTCGTTTTTGCCAAGAAGAAAAAAGACAAGGTCCCTCTCCGCAAATAGGGTAACCATCAATAATGATTATCATATCATTGAATGTGAAGGGGTTGATTGACCCCTCAAGAGCGACTATTGTTGCCTAGTGGTTTTGTGATAATATCCTAAACCCATATTTCATTTGTATTCAAGAGATTAAAATTGATGGAGAGGACCTTTATAAATGATTCAAACCCATCTCTTCGACACATGTCTGGGTTACCACCTCACACCCCAGAAGGGCCGGTGGCACAACTATTGGAATAAATAACTTTTGGTTTGGTAGATTAGTCAACTCTTGTGAGGATCAAAAACATCACTATATTGCTGCCTCCTTTGGGGCCCCCCTCCAATTCAATGTGGTCTCCATGTATGCCTCAAAAAGGGAGTCAAGAGGATTGAAACCTAGGTTTCATTAGACTCGCTTCCCCACAACGTGATGCTTTGTGGGGACTTCAACATGGTGGAAGACCCTTCAGACACATGGGACAACATGGCGCATACCATTGATGATCAAGAGAAAGATATCTGGGAAAAAATCAAGCCACTTGGAACTAGTGGAGATTAAAGATATGAAAGGCTTCTCTTGGTCGAACCTCCAATATGGAGACGACTTGAGGAAATCAAGACTCGATAGAAGCTATATTGCATAGAACATTATCCAGCACTAGGGTCAATTTGACATCTCCCAACACACTGAGCTTGCCATATCAGACCACCATCCTTTTATTATCACTTTCAAACCATTTGCCAAAGTCAAGAAAGTGCCTTGGTTTCATGCTTGCCCGATGTCTTTCTCCCTTCCCTCTATCCATCAAGAAATTTTCTTGGTTTGGAACTCGGAATTCACCAATGGCACCTCACTGGCAAAAAGTTGGAGGGCTGTAGTTGAGAAGACTCACCAAATTCTAGTCACCACTCACAAGATGCTTCGCAATGTTTGGTGGAGGCAGAGAGAGAAGGTCTATCAGAGGCATTGGCATCTTGAGAAGGAAGTGAACAAAGGGTACTACCAATACCAGATGGGACTACAAACAAGTAGAGGCATGGTGAGATATGAGGAAGAAAATCAAAGGAAAAACCTACAAGTATACTTTAAAGATTGGTGGGCAGGTAAGGCCGACAAACCAACTAAAGAGATGTGTGGCGTCCTCAAGATGAAACAAACAAGAGAATCTATTCCCCTCTTCATTGTGTGTAATGGGGTCGAATGCAAAACATAAGAAGACAACAATGCTATTATTGTCAACCACTTCACTCAACTCCTGGGGCTTTCCACACCCCTTTCTCCCCACAGGTGGGATTGCATGGTGACCATCTCAAGAGGCTCTCCTTCACGAATACCACATAATTTGAAGTCTCTCCTTGACACACCCATTTCAAATAATGAGATTCTCAAAGTTATTGATATGCTCCCCAATGGGAAAAGACTGGGTGTTGACGGCCTCACAAATGTGTTTTTCAAGTCTTTTAGAAAGGTGGTGGCCACTCCATTGCACTTGGATTGGCAAGAGGCAAGTCTCTCCTTGACACACCCATTTCAGATAATCAGATTCTCAAAGTTATTGATATGCTCCCCAATGGGAAAAGCCTGGGTCTTGACGGCCTCACACATGTGTTTTTCAAGTCTTTTAGACACGTGGTGGCCACTCCATTTCACTTGGATTGGCAAGAGGCATTGGCTTTTGATGTGCTTCCCGAATGCCTAAACTATCATAGCAACCAATGGAGTCAAAGTTAAAAAAAGCATGTAAATCTAATGGTAGTGATTGCCCCTTGGGATAAAACAATCTAGGTAGCTAAGTACCACTCAAGTAGTGAAAGATGCACTTTACTGCCTGCAAATGTTTGACACCTTGGAAAAGCATAAACATGCTCATTTGTGAGACAACAAGCTAAATATCTGGCAGGTAATGCATAAGTAAATCAACCATCCAACAATCTGTTGATTGATAACAACATCAAATGCATCTCCACCAACATGAAGATTCAACCTTAAACCTGGCTCCATACGAGTGGCAATAGGCTTCCAGTCTTCACGGCCAGAATGCTACACTAATCTCTCAATATATTTTGTTTGACACAAAGCTAGTCTGCCATCAACTTGCATAAATTAAATGCTTAAATAATGGTTGAAATGCCCCATTGACATCTCAAATGAGGCATGCAAATAATCCTTAAAAGGAACAATACTGTTGTCATCAGCACCATTGAGCAACATGTCATCAACATAGAAATCAATGATCAAAAGCACATCATTTTCATGCTTAAAATAGAAGGTGCTCTCAGTTGGACTGTTCTCAAAACCGTGTGCAATTCAGTAGGCATGTATCTTTTCATACCAAGCATGTTGTGCTTTTTTCAAACCACATAATGCCTTTTTCAACCCGCACACTTTGTTTTCATGGCCTTTCTACACAAAACCACAAGGTTGAAAAACATACTCTTCTTCATGCAAGTCATCATTTAGAAATGAAATTTTAATGTTGAACTAATGTATGTTCCAACCATGATGAGCACTAAGTGCAAAGATGCTACAAATAGTAGTAATTTGGCATGTAGTTGCAAAGGTCTCATCGAAATCAATGCCTCTTTCTTGAGCATAACCTTTTGCAACAAGCCTAGCCTTATACCTATCAACTCTTCCATCATGCTTATGGTTCAGCTTGTATACCCACTCAGTGCCAATGTCCTTCTTTTGAGGAGGAAAGTCACATAAAGAACATATAACATTTTTCATAGTGGCCTCATATTTTGATTGCAAGAAGCCATCCAATGTTTTGAATTTTGTGTTGCATCAAATGAAAGAGGCTCATTCTCATCACAAAGACTAGAGGCAGCCATAGCATAGTAAGCTGATGCAAAAGAAGCACTATGAGAGCATGAACTAGTACGATAAGATAGAGGTGCATCTACTTTGCTATCTTGCAAAGTTTTTGCCAGCCATTTCGACATAGTCTTTGCCTCCTCTATATCAGTTCTCTCATCAACAAGTGCATCATGTAAATCTGCATCACAAATGGAATGATCTACATCATCACGTGAAACTTGTAAAGGGTGAGGAATGACCTTATTTGGACCAGCACTAGACTATCCACCTATGAAAAGAGGAAGCAAAGTGTCATACATAACTTTGGAGCTAACTAATGTCTCCTTAGTACATGAAAGTAATGCTGAATTGCATCTTCCACAAAAAGAACATCATGGCTTACCAAAATGCATTTAATATGTATAGATGACAACCTTTGCTCTTAGAACTCTACCCAACAAAAATACATTTCATTGCTTTATCATCCAATTTCTTGTGTTGTTGAGGCACAAATGCATATGATGAAAAACCAAAGAGACGTAGGTCAGCAACACATGGCTTGTGACCATGCCAAGCCTCATATGGAGTGATAGAATGCAATGATTTAGGGGGATACGTGTTAAGTACATATGCTACACACATAATAGCCTCAAGCCAGAGACCATGTAGTGAAGCCTTACTCTTGACCATGTACCTTCTCGTCTCCATGAGTGGTCTGTTCTTCTTTTCAACAACTTCATTCTGTTGAGGTGTATAGGACATGGTAAACTGATTTATCCCAGGTTCAGCCAAAAATGCATTAAAATAAGAAGACATATATTCCCCCCTTGATTAGAATAGAGGGTGCCCATTTTACATGCTGATAGATTTCTGGCAAGAACCAAAAACTATTTGAAGCACATAAACACTTTGGACTTTTCTTTCAATGGATACACCCATGAATGCCTAGGAAAATCATCAATAGAAGTCACAAAGTAAAGGTAGTTCCCAAACGAGGGTGTTTGCTTAGGACCCTAGACATTATTGTGAAGAAGCTACAATTTTTGAGTAGCTCAAACTAAACCATCTTTTGGAAATGATGAATGTTGCATTTTGCTCAAAATACAACCTTCACAAACATGTTTATGAGGTGCCTCAAGTTTGGGTAGAAAGGACACCATTTCAGATTTACGCAAGCATAGCAAACTAGCAAAATTTAGTTGACCAAAGCGTGCATGCCAAAGCTTTGCATGTGACATAGCCTAAGAATAATGGTTGAAATGCACCAAATTTGACATCTCAAATGAGGCATGCAAATCAGCCTTAGCAATAATACTGTGGTCATCAGCACCATTGAGCAACATGTCATCAACATAGAAATCAATGATCAAAACGACATCATTTTCATGCTTAACATAGGAGGTGCTCTCAGTTGGACTGTTCTCAAAACCGTGTGCAATTTAGTAGGCATGTATCTTTTCATACCAAGCATGTGGTGCTTTTTTCAAACCACATAATGCCTTTTTTAACCCGCACAGTTTGTTTTCATGGCCTTTCTACACATAACCACGAGTTTGAAAAACATACACTTCTTCATGCAAGTCACCATTTAGAAATGCAATCTTAATGTTGAACTACTGTATGTTCCAACTGTGATGAGCACTAAGTGTAGAGATGCTACAAATAGTAGTAATTTGGCATGTAGTTGCAAAGGTCTTATCGAAATCAATGCCTCTTTCTTGAGCATAACCTTTTGCAACAAGCCTAGCCTTATTCCTATCAACTCTTCCATCATGCTTATGCTTCAGCTTGTATACCCACTCGGTGCCAATGTCCTTCTTGTGAGGAGGAAAGTCACATAAAGAACATATACCATTTTTCATAGTGGCCTCATATTTTGAGTGCAAGAAGCCATCCAATTTTTTGAATTTTGTGCTACATCACATGAAATAGGCTCATTCTCATCACAAAGACTAGAGGCAGCCATAGCATAATAAGGTGATGCAAAAGAAGCACCGTGAGGGCCTAACTAGTACGATAAGATAGACGTGCATCTACTTTGCTATCTTGCAAAGTTTCCACCAGCCATTTCGGTATAGTCTTTGCCTCGTCTATATCAGTTCTCTCATCAACAAGTGCATCATGTAAATGTGCATCACAAATGGAATGATCTACATCATCATGTGAAACTTGTAAAGGGTGAGGAATGGACTTATTTGGACCAGCACTAGACTATCCACCTATGAAAAGAGGAAGCAAAGTGTCATACATAACTTTGGAGCTAACTAATGTCTCCTTAGTACATGAAAGTAACGCTGAATTGCATCTTCCACAAAAAGAACATCATGGCTTACCAAAATGCATTTAATATGTACAGATGACAGCCTTTGCTCTTAGAACTCTGCCCAACAAAAATACATTTCATTGCTTTATCATCCAATTTCTTGTGTTGTTGAGGCACTAATGCATATGATAAAAAACCAAAGAGACGTAGGTGAGCAACACATGGCTTGCGACCATGCCAAGCCTTATATGGAGTGATAGAATACAATGCTTTAGGAGGATACATGTTAAGGCTACACACATAATAGCCTCAAGCCAGAGACCATGTAGTGAAGCCTTACTCTTCACCATGCACCTTCCAATCTCCATGAGTGGCGTGTTCTTCCTTCAACAACTTCATTGTGTTAAGGTGTATAGGACATGGTAAACTGATTTATCCCAGGTTCACCCAAAAATGCACTAAAATAATAAGACATATATTCCCCCCCTTGATTAGAATAGAGGGTGCCCATTTTACATGCTGATAGATTTTTGGCAAGAACCAAAAACTATTTGAAGCACATAAACACTTTGGAATTTTCTTTCAGTGGATACACCCCTGAATGCCTATGAAAATCATCAATAAGAGTCACAAAGTAAAGGTAGTTTCGAAACGAGGGTGTTTGCTTAGGACCATAGACATCATTGTGACGAAGCTACAATTTTTGAGTAGCTCAAACCAAACCATGTTTTGGGAATGATGAATGCTGCATTTTGCTCAAAATACAACCTTGACAAACATGTTTATGAGGTGCCTCAAGTCTGGGTAGAAAGGACACCATTTTAGATTTATGCAAGCATAGCAAACTAGCAAAATTTAGTGGACCAAAGGGTGCATGCCAAAGCTTTGCATCTGACATAGCCTGAGAATAATGGTTGAAATGCACCAAATTTGACATCTCAAATGAGGGTGCCCATTTTACATGCTGATAGATTTTTGGCAAGAACCAAAAACTATTTGAAGCACATAAACACTTTGGAATTTTCTTTCACTGGATACACCCATGAATGCCTAGGAAAATCATCAAATAAAAGTCACAAAGTAAAGGTAGTTCCCAAACGAGGGTGTTTGCTTAGGACCATAGACATCATTGTGAACAAGCTACAATTTTTGAGTAGCTCAAACTAAAGCATCTTTTGGGAATGATGAATGCTACATTTTGGTCAAAATACAACCTTGACAAACATGTTTATGAGGTGCCTCAAGTCTAGGTAGAAAGGACACCATTTTAGATTTATGCAAGCATAGCAAACTAGCAAAATTTAGTGGACCAAAGCGTGCATGCGAAAGCTTTGCATCTGACATAGCCTGAGAATAATGGTTGAAATGCACCAAATTTGACATCTCAAATGAGGCATGCAAATCAGCCTTAAAAGCAACAATACTATTGTCATCAGCACCATTGAGCAACATGTCATCAACATAGAAATCAATGATCAAAAGCACATCATTTTCATGCTTAACATAGAAGGTGCTCTCAGTTGGACTTTTCTCAAAATCATGTGCAATTCAGTAGGCATGTATCTTTTCATACCAAGCATGTGGTGCTTTTTTCAAACCACATAATGCCTTTTTTAACCCGCACACTTTGTTTTCATGGCCTTTCTACACAAAACGACGAGGTTGAAAAACATACACTTCTTCATGCAAGTCACCATTTAGAAATGCAATTTTAATGTTGAACTACTGTATGTTCCAACCATGATGAGCACTAAGTGCAGAGATGCTACAAATAGTAGTAATTCAGCATGTAGTTGCAAAGGTATCATCGAAATCAATGCCTCATTCTTGAGCATAACCTTTTGCAACAAGCCTAGCCTTATACCTGCCAACTCTTCCATCATGCTTATGGTTCAGCTTGTATACCCACTCGGTGCCAATGTCCTTCTTGTGAGGAGGAAAGTCACATAAAGAACATATACCATTTTTCATAGTGGCCTCATATTTTGATTGCAAGAAGCCATCCAATTTTTTGAATTTTGTGCTACATCAAATGAAATAGGCTCATTCTCATCACAAAGACTAGAGGCAGCCATAACATAGTAAGCTGATGCAAAAGAAGCACTATGAGAGCATGAACTGGTACGATAAGATAGAGGTGCATCTACTTTGCTATCTTGCAAAGTTTCCACCAGCCATTTCGGCATAGTCTTTGCCTCCTCTATATCAGTTCTCTCATCAACAAGTGCATCATGTAAATGTGCATCACAAATGGAATGATCTACATCATCACGCGAAACTTGTAAATGATGAGGAGTGGCCTTATTTAGACTAGCACTAGACTGTCCACCTATGAAAAGAGGAAGTAAAGTGTCATACATAACTTTGGAGCTTACTAATGTCTCCTTAGTACATGAGAGTAATGCTGAATTGCATATTCCACAAAAAGAACATCATGGCTTACCAAAATGCATTTAATATGTACAGATGACAACCTTTGCTCTTAGAACTCTGCCCAACAAAAATACATTTCATTGCTTTATCATCCAATTTCTTGTGTTGTTGAGGCACTAATGCATATGATAAAAAACCAAAGAGACATAGGTGAGCAACACATGGCTTGCGACCATGCCAAGCCTCATATGGAGTGATAGAATACAATGCTTTAGGGGGATATGTGTTAAGTACATATGCTACACACATAATAGCCTCAAGCTAGAGACCATGTAGTGAAGCCTTACTCTTGACCATGCACCTTCCAATCTCCATGAGTGGCGTGTTCTTCCTTCAACAACTTCATTCTGTTGAGGTGTATAGGACATGGTAGACTGATTTATCCCAGGTTCAGCCAAAAATGCATTCTAATAATAAAACATATATTCCCCCCCTTGATTAGAATAGAGGGTGCCCATTTTACATGCTGGTAGATTTTTGGCAAGAACCAAAAACTATTTGAAGCACATAAACACTTTGGATTTTTTTTTCACTCGATACACCCATTAATGCCTAGGAAAATCATCAATAAAAGTCACAAAGTAAAGGTAGTTTGCAAACGAGGGTGTTTACTTAGGACCATAGACATCATTGTGAACAAGCTAAAATTTTTGAGTAGCTCAAACTAAACCATCTTTTGGGAATGATGAATTCTGCATTTTGCTCAAAATACAACCTTCACAAACATGTTTATGAGGTGTCTCAAGTTTGGGTAGAAAGGACACCATTTCAGATTAATGCAAGCATAGCAACCTAGCAAAATCTAGTTGACCAAAGCGTGAATGCCAAAGCTTTGCATCTGACATAGCGTGATAATCATGTAGTGCACATGCTGAATTATTCATAGATTTTTCATAGTCTCTGAGCTTTTACAACCCACGACATAAAATGCCAAAAGCAATAATGACATCACCATTTAATAGATCATGAATTGTACATCTAACATCAATAGATGTCACAACCAAGACGATCTTGGATAATGCTAAAACTGATAAGAGATTTTTCTTGATCCATAGCATAAGTAAGGCATTCAAGAATGTAAAATGACTAGCATTACTAGTAGTCAAAATGATCTTACCAAATTCCATGACAAGGTAAGAGGAGTTATTGCCGCATGTGATAGTATTCCCTATAGGGGTAGGTTGAAGTGAAGTGAAGAAACTATGCTGCGAGGTAATATGTTTGGTTGCCCCATTATCAAAGTACCAAACATCTGAGTCTACTAAAGACATACACTATTCATAAGAAGATGGTTCATAACTGCAAACAATAGCAAATGCCCATTCTTCATTCTGCACAAGATTAGCAAACTCTATTTTGGGTGTAGAGGCCTCCACAACAACCATTCGAGCCTCTTTCTTCTTTGCCTCTTTTGCAGCCAGTTTTGGAAAACTCTTTATGACATGATCATTTGCTTTACAATATTTGTAAAACAATTTCTACTTTTTTGTTTTCTTCTCAGCTCTCTCATCATTTTTTGATTGTGCAAATTCAGTAGATTTTTGCTTACTAGTAGATGAGCTCCGTTTACCTTTGTCCTTCTCACTAGCTAGGAAATCTTGATCTGCAACATGCATAATAGACCTATTCTTCTTGGACAAATCTTCCTACAACAAAATAGAGACTAAATCCTCAAATGTTAAGGTATTTGGATTGCCTTTCATCATCAATCAAAGAGTATAAACAAAACTGTGATATGAATCTAGAAGACCATTCAGAAGAATCCGCACAAGTGAACTATCATGCAAGACTTTATCAATTGAAATCATCTGCTCCTTCAAATCTTTGATCTTTGTCAAAACATTGTGCATGGAATCTCCTTCACTCATGTGCTCACTCTCCAATTGTTTTCGAAGGTAAGCAACACCATCCTCATTCCTTGCATGGTATAAAGTGGTAAGTGTATCCCAAGCATTCTTTGTTGTTTTGCATCAGCGAATATGAGGAATAATGGCATGTTTGATAGACAAGACTATCAATGCATGTGCTTGAGCATCTCTGCCAACCCAACAAATTTACTCTGCACTAGATGCAGTAGGAACTGTAGCATGTACACGAACCTGAAGAATATCACCATTTTTAATGCCATCTGCATCAGTTTCTATAACTATATTTGTAGGTGTAATAGGACATTTTTTAACACCCTGCACAATATTCCACAGTTCTTTTGCAACCAATACATGACACATCATATAATCTCATAATGGTTGATTTAGTACCATCCAACTTATCCTCAACAACCAACATACGGAATACATCACTACTTTCAACCATGGCCACTAACTAAAATACCTTGACGCACAAAAATGATTGTATCTCAAAAAGTTGAACAAAACTACCTTGTCGAGTTTTGCTAAACGTGTAGCAGACTTTGTGGCGCTTATACTAGCAAACAAAACCTATATATATCTTTGGCACAAAAAGACAAAATTCCCTGCACAAGCACTATGATAGTGCACTTGAAGGCCAAAATGAGCTTAGATTGCGATTTCTACACCACAAAACGAAGCCATTTTGAACTCCTAATTGCCTTGAATATGCTCACCAGTTTTTGTGTGATTCTGAGACTATGACCAAAAGAGTGTCGACGATGCCCTAGACGAAGCGGTGACCTGCTCTAATACTAATTGTTGGAGTTTGAGGTTTGCAGAAGCATGTGAACAACACAAGGAAAAACAAGAAGCTTGAAGCACAACACACAATACTAAATGTATTATCAAGAGAATGTACAAACATGAGTGACCCGTTAGGGTTATTGGTGTATATACAAAGGGGGGGGGGGGGAGAAAACCTCCCAAAGAGGGAAAAACATATGCCATTGGTCCTAGAGTCTTCAAACACCTCACTACCTAAATATGTCAACAAGGATGGCCTCTAGGAGGTTCAAAGTGCTATGAAGATCTGGAAAGAAAGTCCAAGCTAAAGAGTTCGAAGAATGGTTGGAGTTGATGGAAGAGTATAGGAGTGCTAAAGAGGATAAAACTAAGAAGGGATGCCATGAAACAAAATTTTTATAATTTCACACTTGATTCTAGTTACCATAGACTATGATGACGTTTAACTTTTGTAATTCTCGAGAGTTGGGAAAGCCTCTAATGTATGTACAGTATTTTTGTTGGTCGCTTAGACCTCAATAAGCTAGTGAAATCATTACAATGATGTGAAGGAATAGTTGCAACTAGCCTAACAATTTTGATGCAAAACCAACCACCCAAGTTTGTATATGGCTAAATGAGAGCTCAATTTGAACAAAAGTTTTCTCATTTGGAAGAAGAGATCTGTTCGAATTCATTCCTAAGTCGTTTTGTCTAAAAGTGCATCTTCTCCATAGCTCATATGTGGTCTTCAGAGTTAGAATTGAATGATCCAAGGTATGCCTAGGTGTGGAGGGTTCTTCTTGGAGCATTAAAAGATCCGAAACGCGATATGAAAACTCTTCACAGGTGTGGAGGGTTCTTCTTGGAGCATTAAAAGATCCGAAACGCGATATGAAAACTCTTCACAGTTACATCATTTGATGTTTGTCTACATAGATATGTCTATTTGTTGTGCTTTCACTCGAAGTGTGTAGTTCTCATTGGGCATGATGCTTTAGTTGTTGATATATTTAGGTAGTGATGTGTGTGAACACACTAGGACTGCCGGGGCACTTTTTTCCCTCTTTAGGAGGTTTTTTTCCCCCGGCTTATATATACGCCTATTGCCCTAATGGGCTACTTATCTTTGTACATTCTCTAGTAATACATTCAGTATTATGTGCTGTGCTCCAAGCTTCTTCTTCTTCCTTGTGCTGTTCACGTGCTTCCGTAGACGTCTAACTCTAATAATTGGTATCAGACCTGGTCTTCGCTTCATCTAGGGTGCCGTCGACACTCGTCTGGTTGCAGTTTCAGCTGAAATCACGATTTGAGCTCGTTTCGGCCTCCGAATGCACTATCGCAGCACTTGTGGAGGCTATTTCATCTTTTTGTGCCAAAGGTATATACCTATTTCTGTTCACCAGTATAAGCGTCTCGAAGTCTGCTAGAGGTCTAGCGGAATTCATCTGGGTAGTTCTGTTCAAGTTTTTGAGATACAGTCAATTTTCTGCATCAAGGTATTTTAGTCACAAGCCATGGATGAAAGCAGTGATGTATTCCGCATGTTGGCTGTTGAGGCTAAGTTGGATGGTACCAACTACCCGTTATGGGCTTATATGATGCAACATGTGTTGGTTGCAAAAGGACTTTGGAACATTGTGCAGGGTGTCGAAAAACGTCCTATCACACCTGCAACTGTTACAACTGCAGGTACTGAAGCTGATGCAGAAGGTGTCGAAGATGATGATATTCTACATATTCTTGTTCATGCTACAGTTTTTGCTGCACCTACTGTAGAGCAGATTTGCTGGGATGGCAGAGATGCCCAATCGCATGCATTGATAGCTTTGTCTGTCAAATGTGCCATTATTCCTCACATTCGCTCTTGCAGAACAGCTAAGGATGCTTGGGATACACTTACCACATGGTACCAAGCTAGGAATGAGGCTCGTGTTGCTTACCTCCGAAAACAGTTGGAGAGTAAGCACATGAATGAAGGTGATTCTATGGACAATTTCCTAACAAAGATCAAAGACTTGAAGGAACAATTGATTTCTCCTGATGAGGTTATACCAGATAGCTCACTTGTGCATACCATGATGCTGCATGTTTGGACACATTCTTGGATAAAATGACTAGCTTAGTCCCGAAAACGCATGTTTCATGAATAGTTGCGAGTCTAACATGTGAGTTGTTATGCTGAAAATAAGGCATTGCAAGGCATTGCAAGCCTCATTCAAACGTTTTAAATCAACATCACTATATCCTTTGTAGCTTTGTATCTTCTGGATTTTAATTAAATGAAAAGAAAGAACGAGTTACAAGTGAATGGGACTAGTGCCCTTGGGAACCCTTGAATCCCACAAAGCAGGGGCAGGCATAGAGAGTGTTACAAAGGAGGTTAACAACCCTCTCGTCCCCCTCATGCACGGCCCACTTGAGCTTAGACATCATAAAGTGTTTCTCATCGTGAACAACAAACTAATATTCAATTGAGGACTGCCAATAGGGGTGATCAACTTCCTTCATTCTCCTCTTGGAGTGATAAACGTTATTTTACTTAAGACTCGCTGGGCCTTGATATACTTAAGTTCTTCCTCATCGGTCTAGTTTATGTCCGCATAGATGAACCTTTTATCTAGACCCTTTCGCTTTGTCTTGGATAATTTTGATTTGGGGTTACTCTCTGTACATCTTCCACTCCGAGATGACTTCTTAAGTTCTTGTACATATCATGGAAAACAAGCTTCGATCAAGAGATACCTTAACATCCGTTTCGATAGGGTTAGAGCATATCGAACCCCCTGTTTTGAAAGAGACTGATTTAAAAGCACACATCTTCCTAATTTTGGGTCTGATTTTCACCTCGATTTTTTAATGTATGTGAGCAATATATCGCATACATTCAAAGAATCTCAAGTGTTATGCGTTTTTTTCAAAGCTTCCTGTGGTGTAAGAGAATGTATTTTAGGGATAGGTTGGACACATGTTCATGATGTATGCTACTACCAATAAGCCATCTTCCCATAATACAAAGGCATATTCATTTCATTAAGCATGGAGATAGCTAACGCTGGAAACAGACCTATTTTTTATTTCCCTTTCGGTTTTATTTAGTTTGCTTGCATATGTACTTACATTTTATAGAATGGTTCTTGAAAACATAACTAAGCCTATGGGAGAAATATGCTCGTCCTTCATCTGCCTTTAGATACGTTATAATATTACCTACTTTCCTTGGCCTTCTGCTTTCAAGATTCTACATATATGTAATAAATCTAGATTACTTTTAATAGAATACAACCAAATCTCGTTTGAATTATCATGAACAAAGTTATAAAATACCTCTACTTAGAAGGGAATGCTCCATTCTTGGCCCCACACACATTTGTCTGCACAAAATCCAATACGCTTAACATGCCTTTCTTGGATTCGAGTGTCCAAGTTGCTGAAAACTTCCATTTTTCATAAGAGGCTCTTCATATAGTATCCCAGATACATTCTATATATGTGAAAAAGTCACTATCTGGGTGGTAGATTCCTATCACTTAACGTTCTTACTTTACTCATTTTTTAAAGCTATTCCTCCACGTTAGCTTCATGTTGAGAGATGCTTGTGGAGGAATGTCGTCCAAAAAAGTTTAATCTTCCGTTGTGGAGTTTACCTTATGGAGGGCACATTGATGTCAGTTATGGAGGGCACAATCCTTTTTCACCGTTTCCATGCAAGTGGGATTCACATAACTTAATAAATAAAACACGACACTTTAGTATCTTTTTCTCCAACAATGTAAAAACAATCATGTGTAATAATCAAATATACTTTTGAGAAAACCTTCAAACCTCATAAAACCTTATACATAGATATTTTATAAAAAAATATAGGTTTTAAAAATAACCTTCTTTGATAACCCAAAATGTATAAATGATTGAACATGGTAAAAAAAGAAATGTTTTTCTACAAACTTGTATATGAGAAGAAACAAATATCCCATAGAGAATCATTTGCTCGTATTGGAATAATGTTTGAAATGGTAATCTAAAGCTGTGTAATAATCTAGCAAAAGTTTTGAGAATTGGAAAAATCATTTTTATAATTATAACTTTATTACTATATATGTTATACACTATAAGATTCTTTTTATATCATATTGATGCATAAAACACTGAAACCACTGGTATTTTATTTCTAAAACCTTCATATAGTATATTAAAATATGCTTCATATGTTTGAACCAATAATTCATGTACCTATCTTACATGCCACTAACCATCTCAATAATACATTGAATATAATTCCATTCTTCCTAGACTGAAATTGCATCCTAAAACCATAGCTTCTTTCAATGATATAAGATAAATAATATTGAAAAATACTTATTAAAACATTATAACCTAATTTGAATTGAACAAGCTAGCATAATAACTATAATCATGTACCTTTTCTCATCAAATTACCTTTTCTTAGCATAGAAAAAAAGTAGCATTTTTTAACTAAAAGGTATAGCATAGAAATTTGAATTTTTAGGTTGTAAACGTTATTCTCAATTTAAGAATTTCAAATAGTATTTTGGTGATAACATATGAATCATATTGATACCATCACTTTCCAAAATAATTCAGAGATGAAAAACACTATCATGGCACATATGAGATTAGTTTTATACCTTAAACTTGTAAAAATCATTAAACTAATTGCAAATAAAAATGTTTCTAAGAATATGAACTGAGAGATTTCGTAGCATATAAAAAAATTAAAATAGAGAGAGAATGGTTTTGATAAAAGATCAACACAAATTGACATCACTCTAATTTTTACACCAATACTCAAAATAACATCATAAAATTAATGAATAAATCTTAATGTTTTCTTCTCCTTAAGGAAGGATATTTTTTTCTATAAATAGTCATCCCTTCTACTAACATGTTCCATATTTACATTTATAAATCATTGCTTTCAGTAATCTAAACAATTCATCTAACAATATCTCTTTTCTAGGACGCTAAAGTGTCCACGTACAACATGTTTCAACCAGCTTGGACAAATAAAATGCTAAACGGGTGATTTCTTTACATCCTTCATTTGGTGAGAAAAGTGTTGAAAAGATCTTATTGATGGGAAAAAATGGTGGTTGTATGTAGAAACTTCATTCTAGATGACATAAGGTCCTACACATGCATAGTCATGAAACATAGATCGCTCTCGATGAGACTACATGCAAGGATCTGCTAACTCTCATATATTGAATGTTGTGAGGAAATCTTCTATCATGTGTTTATGTTCACTTACACTGGTTAGCTCCAATGAAACTTTTTTGCATTGATCTAAGGCGATTCTCAAGTGTTTATGAACCATGAATTTTCCTCGATAACTTATCCATATTATCCACATCTATGTCAAATAAATTCAAAGCACCATTATCAAGAATAGTATTTCCATATATGCTGATGTGAAAGTTTGTCATGATCAAATCCAACAAGTGATTGCATAAACCCTTAATCATTGATATCCAATCTAAGAATCTCATCATCCAAGCATTTGTCCATATATCGATCACATGGACCACTATGCTCTGCTATATGAAGGTTATTATCATATTGGTCCACGTGGTCTAACCATGAATCCTTAACCTCAAATTCTACTTGAGGTTGAAACTATGATTGATTGCTATTAGAAAGCTCTATGTGACTGTACAAAATGTGTCCTATATGACATCCATGGACCTACTACATATCGGAAGAAACATTATACATGACGAGTCTCATGTTACAAATAATGCTCAACTCGCAGCACATTCAGTAAACACATGTGCTTGATTTTGGTAGATCTCACAAGAATAAGTCATCTAAACTTAGTTCAAAAGTAATTCTCTCTGTTCAAAGAATGAGATCCATTCTATTATGCTTGAGATCCCTAAAAATTTTGAAGACCTATTTTTTAGATATTTAATTATATATTTTTACATATTCTGATTTTTTCCCTAATTTTTACATATGTTTAATTAGAATATTTACACATTCTAATTTCTTCCCTGTTTTTTACACACACACACACACACACACACACACACACACACACACACACACACACACACACACACACATATATATATATATATATATATATATATATATATATATATATATATATATATATATATATATATATATATATATATATATATATATATATATATATATATATATATATATATATATATATATATATATATATATATATATATATGTGTGTGTGTGTGTGTGTGTGTATGCTTGTGTATATATATGTGTATGTGTATATGTATTATGTGTGTATATGTGTAAATATGTGTATGCATGTGTAAAAATCCTAAAACCCTAATCCCAAAGACCTAGACCTAACACATGTATATGTGTGTATGCATGTATATATATGTGTATGTGTATATGTATTATGTGTGTATATGTGTACATGTGTGTATGCATGTGTAGAAACCCTAAAACCATAATCCTAAAGACCTAGACCTAAAACATGTATATGTGTGTATGCATGTATATATATATGTGTATGTGTGTATGTATTATGTGTGTATATGTGTATGTGTTATGCATGTGTGTATGTATGTAAAAGCCCAGCCAAACCCTAAAACATGTATATGTGTGTTTGTGTGTGTATGCATGTGTATATATGTGTGTATGTGTATATATGTGCATGTGTGTATGTCTATGTGCATGCATATGTATATGTATGTAAAGCCCTAAAACCCTAATCCTAAAGACTTAGACCTAAAACATGTACATGTGTGTATGCTTGTGTATTTATATGTGTATGTGTATACATATTATGTGTGTGGATATGTATATATGTGTATGCATGTGTAAAAAGCCTAAACCCTAATCATAAAGACCTAGACCTAAAACATGATTACGTGTGTATGCACGTGTATGTGTATATATATGTGTATGTGTATATGTATCATGTGTGTATATGTGTATGTGTATATGCATGTGTAAAAACCCTAAAACCCTAATCCTAAAGACCTAGACCCAAAACATATGTATGTGTGTATGTATATGTGTATGTATATGTGTATGTATATGTATGTGTATATGTGTGTATGCATATGTGTATGTATGTAAAAAACCTAAAACCCTAATTAATCCTAAAGACGTAGACCTTAAACATGTATGTATATGTGTGTGTATGTGTATATGTGTGTACGCATAAGTGTGTATGTATATGTGTGTATGCATATGTGTGTGTACATATGTTTGCATATACATGTGTGTATTTATATGTGTGTGTGTGTACATGTGTGTATGCGTATGTGTGTGTATGCATATGCATGTGTGTATGTATATGTGTATGCATACATGTATGTATGTGTATGTGTGTATGCATATGTGTGTGAATGTATGTATGCATATGCATGTGTATGTATATGCATGTGTGTATGTAATATGTATGTGAGTGTGTGTGTATAGGTGTGATTGTGTATGTATATATATGAGCGTGTGCATATATGTATGTGAGTTTGTATGTATATGTGTGTATGCATGCATGCATATGCATGAATATGCATGTGTATGTAATATGTATGTGAGTATTGTATGCATATGTGTACATATGTGTGTGTACACATGTGTGTGTACACATGTTTGTGTATGTGTATGCATTGAGAGTGCATGTAATATATGCATACATATGTGTATGTATATGTGTGTGAATGTGTGTGTATGTATGTGTGTGAATGTATGTATGCATATGTATGTGTAAGCATATGTGTATATGTGTGTGTATGTATGTATGCATATGTATGTGTGTATGTGTTTGTGCATATGTATGCATGCATATACATGAGTACCTGTGTGTGTATGTGTCTTTTCCTCTCTCTCTTTATCTCTCTTTCTTTCTCTTTGTCTTTCATCTCTCTCTCTCTCTCTTCATCTCTCTATCTCTCTCTTTCTCTCTCTCTCTATCCCTATTTCTAATAAAGAACAAAACAATCATTCTCTCATTCTTTCTCTCTTTCATCTCTCTCTCTCTCTCTTTCATCTCTCTCTCTCTCTCTTTCTCACTCTTTATCAAAAGAGAACAAAACAATCACTTACATCAATGTAATTCTTTGGATCATTGTCATCAAAGCCCAATCAACATCATCTTTCATCAAATTCCAAAGAACCAATGCCAAAAAGATCCTACAAAACCAAGAAGAAGAGAAATTAGAAAAGAGAAAACATAGAGAAAGGGAAATGGTGAAAGAGTATGCGCATCACTTACCAAGATGCGAGATCTAGAGAGAGAGGTGTGTGTGTAGAGAGAGAGATCTCTATGTGTCTGTGCACAAGATGATCACAATGTAGGCCGCACACACAAACTTGATAGTAGCACTACTCAATTCAAAACACATGTTGGTATAAGCATCGGTATATGCACCAATATGAGCATCGATAATAGGAATCTATCGACGTGCATACCAGCACCTATACTGACACTTATATTGACATGCATACCAGTGCATATACTAGCATCTGTATTGATGCCACAAATTTTCGATGCCTATACCGACCAATAGTTTTTAATGGTTATACTTACAGTCAAATGGCCATTTGTACCACTAACGTGGTTTTTCAAGGTATTTCCAATGGTCATATCAATGCTGAGGCATGACAGTTGGTATGGACAACATTGGTATGTCCCTCATATGTTGTAGTGATATTCACTAACATTTTGAAGAAACACATTGGTTTCATTAGCAAAAAATAAACCATCGAGTCCTCACTATGATGGAGAGAGAAAGACATTCAATAAGCCCCTTCTCCACTTGATAATGTACTAGGCAAGAACCTCCTCTTACCCTAGAGTTGTGAGGTTCATTATGCGCACTTCTTGTAATTTTTCCTTTCTTGAATGGATACTATAAATGACCAAAAAATGAAGAAAGAAAAGGATAATGAAATTTTCTAGCGTTCTTTGTTGATGAGTTGAAATAGGAAAACAAACATATTGGAATTGAAGATGGTTCCCCCTTAGAAGACCCTCCTTCTAGCTAATAAGAAAAATGTCATGGACACCAACAGAACCATCCTAAACCTCCGATTCCATGTGACTTTACATATCTCATGATTGGTTCAAGATTTGGAGAAATTAATGCATTCATTGCATCTAGAATGTGCTAAAACCCCAAGATGGACTGTCTATTTGTTGAATTCTGACACTCAGAGGTCTTGTTTCTAGTTGATGATATCATCCATGACATCATCAATGTCTCATAATAACCCCTTAACCACCCTTGGAAAACCTATATAAGGAGGGGTTGGCCACATTCATTCTCAATCTTGCCAATGCCAGTCTTGGGAGCTCAAGGAGTAGTGATCGCCAAGTAAGTACTCTCCAAGTTCCAGTTCTAGTTCTTGTTTTGTTATTTGTTTGAGTCTTGTCTAGTCTAGTTCTTGGACATCCTATATTGTCCTCTTGTAATCTTGTAGTACGATATCTTGTCGAGTTATTTCCTATATCTAGTTCATATCACTGAAGGGAATTCTTGTAATCGTGATATCTTGTTTCATAGTAACGATCTTGGGTTTTGCGATCTCGTATATCATCTTTAGTCGAGTTAATCATACCTATCAGTCTCGAGTTGTGGGACGTCTTCTATCAATCACATATTCTTGTATTGTTTTCCCTACACAGGTGTGTTTGTAATCGAATGTGTATTTCCAAAATCTTGTCTACTGTAGTAAGAGAACACAATCTAGTGCTCCCTTGACATTTTGGCAAGACTACCTTCATCAAGACCAGGCACCATGGAGATTATTTGTTGAAGAAATATTTTCAACACTTAAAGTTATTCAACAACAAGTCCAAGAGATATGAGAAAACCAACAAAGGATTCAACAACAAAATATTCAAGATGTAATCACAGAACTTCAATGGAAAATCCAAGAGCTCCGGATCATTGTAAGTCAATCTTCTTCAAGTACCTCCATGACAACTAACATGAAGAAAAGTCCAAAAGTGAGCACGCCTGAGAAATTTGATGGGACAAGATCAAAGTTTTGAGGATTTGTGCAACAAGTGGAGCTATTCATAAGGATGCAACCTGATAGGTTCCCAGATGATGCTTCTCAAGAAGGACTCATAGGAACTTTATTATGTGGTCCTGCTCTTTCATGGTTTGCACCTATCCTCGAGAAGGATATGGATATTTTGCATGATTTCAAGGGCTTTATTCGAGAGTTCATACCTTCATTTGGAGATGCCAATTTTTCACGTGCTCTCAAAACAAAGCTAAGGAAGCTACATCAAGGAAATAGGCTTGCATCTACCTATGCATCAGAATTCTGACAAATCATTTGTGATCTCACATGGCACGAGGATTATTTTATCAACCAATTTTGATGGGTTTTACACGATGATGTTAATGACTTGATGTTAACCATGCCCAAGGTAAATACTTTGAATGAATTCATGATCAAGCTATTGCGTGTGACAATAGGTTGTTTTAGAGAAAGTAAGAGAAGAAGATTTTTGTTCAGGATCGAGAATACAAGTTTACCTCAGTTTCTTAACAACATATGTTGGAAGAATCTCAACCAGAACCCATGGAGTTGGATAACATTAGGGTAAAACGACTCACACCAAAGGAAAGAATACATTGAAAAGACAATAGATTATGCTTTTATTGTGGAGATCATGATCATATGGTATTCGAATTTCCTAAGAAGAAGAAGCAAGTTGGAATTAGGAATTCTACAATCACCATCCCACATCAAAAGGATCATCATCAGAATCAAAAGAGGAGTACTTCTCATCATGGAAATCATGGCCTTGATTTTGTACCTAGGTATACCACCAAACCTTTTCAGTTTTATCATGGATATCCATCATCATCATGTTCCAGTACCACATATCAAAAACTCTACAAATACCAAGAGCTATGAAGATTCCATCGACCTACTACATATCGGAAGAAACATGATACATGACGAGTCTCATGTTACAAATAATGCTCAACTCGAAGCACATTCAATAAACACATGTGCTTGATTTTGGTAGATCTCACAAGAATAAGTCATCTAAACTGAATTCGAAAGTAATTCCCTCTATTCACGGAATGAGATAATAAAAGGATATAGCTCATGCACCTTGAATGTCAAATGTATTAACATATAGCATATGGACACAACCATGAATATCACTAAAACATGTAGAACACGAGTCTCAAAATATAGCAGCATATGGCTGTTGCATCAAGTAAAAAAGTCATATATGTGCCATCTCATGAAAAGAAGGAATCCTGATATGAATTATAAAATTGAATTCCCCATCAATGTCACTAGCATAATCTACCATTACGGATTTTATTGTGATAATAGTTGTTTTGTTTGAAATACCTCTTATCCTACGGTTGTGAGGTTTATTATGGTGATTTTTTAAATTCTTCCTTTCTTGAATGGATTGTATATTTGACTTGAAAGATGAGGAAACAAAAGGATAGTGAAATGTTTTTAAATTTTTTTTTTTTAATGAAGTTTGGCAATAGCCTTATCTGCCAATCTTTACTTTTTAGAAAGAACAATTGTACAAGTGAACGGGTCGAGCACCAAAGGATAATAAAATCTTATAGCACTCTTTGTTGATGATTTGAAATCGGAAAATAAGCACATTGAAATTTAGGATGATTCCCCCTCTAGAAGACCCTCTTTCTAGCTAGTAGGAAAAATAAGAACATAGACCGCATTCATATTTTGATAGTAAAAATTAATCACCGTACTTCCACTAATCATACATCTTGAATGTAAAGTGTGTTACAGCTCAGATTTCAAGGAAGAAGGTCATCTAAAATGTTTTACCCTTGTTGCTACGCCTCCAAGGAGCCGATGAGTAGATGATACAAAAGAGGAGCATGTAGATTCTCACCGCCCACCCAACAAAACTAAGTTGCATACCCTTCCATTAACTAAGATTGTTGTCAAGTTTCGCCAACACCCAATCTCATCTTTGGCAAAGGAAACATGAAAGGCCATTAGGATGCAGAGAAGACAAAATTTCATTCTCAGGGAGCTCATTACATCCTTGGTCACGAAGACTCTATGGGGGAGAAGCCAGTGAGGGGTGCGTAGTTAGTTTTAGAGTGGTTTATTTAGATCCTACGGCTTCAAAAAACGTTTTAAGACATTGCCATGATTGGAAACATACTGAGTAACATTCTAAAGAAATGCATTGTTGTCATTAGAGAAAATTCTTACCCTGGATATGTCCTACTATACGTGATAATCCACTAGCCAAGAACCACATCTTATCCTAGTTTTGTGAGGTCCATTATGCTGATTTCTGGTAATTTTTCCTTTCTTTATGAGGCTAGAGGCTTAAACAAAACGTTAGAGTACTAATGAGTCTCAAGAAATGCATTTTGATATCCTCAAACAATTGCACGTGAACAACTTTCAGTGCAAGTGTTTAGATACAAAGGAGAAAGTTCATGATCCTCTACAAAACTCTTTTCGTGATATTCAACAGTTCATGATCTTCTACCGAGATCTTTTCATAGCTGAATCATGTTTTCTAAAAATTTCAAACTAAGTATATCACATTTGTATTGCATAAGAAATTATTTATACTCATGGAAAGCTTTAGAAAAACTATCATATAGTAGGTTTCCTAGACCTTAGGACTTGAAAGAGAGGCTTTAGAGCACTCGTTTGGTAAGAGTGATGAAGAGCTAAGGGAGGATGAGGAAGAGGAGTAGAGGACGCGAGAAAAGGAGAGGGAGTTAAAATGTGAATGGGAAGCATATGTTGTGGATGGGAGGATCTTCCTTTAAAGTATACAACAATTGACATGCTATAGATTGGTATTTACAACTGTACTAAATTTACAGCTTCTTCCTCGAAAAAATTGGCCACTCTACATTCAGTTTGGTACAAGTGAATCTCATGAAATCAAAAAGATATCCATGCATGTTCTAACCATTGGACAAGTAGAAACTCCGATTTGAAGTGCTCGAATGTCACTTGCAATGACTAATCCTAAGCATATCAAGTCACATATAAGACTCTCAAATGTGGATTTCTTGTCATTTTTGCTTTCTTGAATGGATTCTATATTTGACCAAAAAGATGAAGAAAGGAAATATAGTGAATTTTTCTAGCGCT